>NMRA01000045.1:617667-673808 GCA_002633005.1 Phoronis australis | reverse complement strand
TCACACATTTAAATCTTTTTTCATCCGTATAATTTTAATTACCAGGGTTAATTAATAAACTCACCATTTCCCTACGCTCTTACTGTTTTATTTTTTTTGCGGCAGCCAAGGGGGGGGGCCCCCCCTAAATCCGCCTATGCAAGTGAGACACCGAATGTTGTACTGAATGAGCAACTGGCTCCAGAAGTGGCCTACAGGATCGTCATTCACAGAGCGTCGATTCATAGAGTTTTGGACAACAGATAAATAATTTGATTGTTTTAGAAAGCACCTAGCGTATTGCTGTTCATTATTGTTGGTGCAATTGATTAATGACAGATCTCGTTTGCGTTAATAAGGGGTTCTTACATAAAAAATAATTACTTGCTCCTATCATTCTTTCTCCACCCACAAACAATCACAAAACACGCTAAGTTTTAAACTAAACCCACACAGTATATTCTGACGAACTTAAAATTCATAAAGCATTTATTTGGTGCTTCTAAACTTTTATGGAAAAACTTAGGAACTAAAATTTGCTTGTTCATGCCTAAGCGGGCAAAGTTTTACCGTAAGTTCACAATGCCATCACTTTGTTGCGTTACGATGACCATACCCAAGAACTCAAAACAGACAACATACATCCCGGCATTAAACTAAAACAAGAGAATCACTCTCGACTATTGATGAGACTGGCCGAGAGTTCTCGGTCAAACTTAATGAACACAAGAAGGAGATGAATGAGCAATATCATCGTTAGGATCACACGTTCACAGAGGAGGCGGTCTCAGAGTACTATTAACAAATCTGCTGTGACTGATCATGCTCTTGGTTTTAATTCTTTGATTAACAGGACTGGTGATCATCCTGTCGAGTCTGAAAGTGATCCCAAGATCTAGAAACATAATAGAGTCAATCTAGGTCAAGGAAGTGGATCAGTCATGAAAAGGGATTATGGAGGTTCTTAGTTGTCCAAAATTTGAAACAGCTTGGTCACCACGCTACCTAGCGTCCAATAACTTCAGAAGGAGCAGAAACTGTCAAGGGTAAATATGATCTTACTGGTTGTGAAAAAAGAAACTACTACTCATAAAACCAGAGAATACTACTGTCATAAACGCTAATACAAAGGGATTAGACTTACGCCATCCGTGGTCCTGTCTGTGAGAGGTCAAACACCTGACGTGGGTTGAGGAGCCATCGAAACTTATGTATGAGCCTGGAACCTTGGTTACCACCACTCTTGGGATTGATGAAGAGCAGAAGAGGTTTGACGATGGGCGAGGGGATGTGCTTGATGATGAAGGGTCGATACTCTTCCTTACTCTTGCGCTTCTTAAGCGACGCTCGTTTCTTTCTCCGAATAGACGATTTGAAAGAACCCTGGAAATGAAGAGTACACAACAATCGTTCAGCCCAAAACTTTGCTTAGATGACGAATATTATCCACGGTTTGAATCCTACGCTATCAGTTAAAACACGTTAATTTGAAACTTGGTCAGATTACCCCTCTGCGTAACATCCGGTCTCAGTAACTGATGCCAGACAGTCAGCAGCTGGGGTGGTCAATGTGTACATGATACCATGAACAGTGTGTGCCTAAATAACATGCAAGTTTGAAGATGAAGAATAAAAACAACTGCCCATCATAACTTTCCAAAATTGAAAAATATTATTAACCATCTCCTTAAACTCGGTATATTACAAGCAAAGTTAATGAGAATTTACTACAATAACAACAATGGAGAGTCGTAAATCGCATTTGTGATTTTTGTAAATACCGTGGTAACTGAATTCACCAGTCAGGAATTCAGTCGTGGTACATCATGCATTAATCCAGGTGTGAAGTTATGATTTTTCATAAAATTACCCACCTTATTAAGTACAGAAAATTGAAAGTGTAGACAATGCCATTGCCTAGGAACAATAAAGCTGGATGCTCTGTGGAATACGTCGCCCTCCATAATGCCCAAAATACTGAAGAATTGCGTGAATCTTTTTGGGGGTAACAGAGGACATATGGCTGCCAAAAAAGCCAGCAACAATATTTTCAGTTCCCAATATGTGGCATAAAATCACAGCAAGTTGTGACAGAATTTGATAAGCAATGGAGTTTTTCCTAACACTTTCATAAAAGATAAGAAAAAACAAACACTTAATGCTTCACTTATTCAAGCTGTACGCCATTAAGCTAGCATCAGACAATATTCTGAGAAACTGAGGACATTCACAACATTTGGCAATCATTTATGTCCAAAATTGGCTAGGTTTTACCCTAACACCGCCGAGGATAAAAGGTGAGCAAACAACAGCAGAAGCAGACAACTAAGTGTTTTGTCTACGACATGCTGCCATGATGCAATACGGGCATATTTTGTTATTTTATAATGATGACACACTTTGGACTTTCCCTTTGTGTGTCTTATTGTCGACAGGACATGCTGTTGTGGTAACTCACTAAAAACTCTTGCGGCCGAGTTTTACAAATGGAAATACTCACTCAGATGAACTACCTGCACTTCAAAATTGTCTTAGGAGCCATGAGAACTTAATTAGTAAAATTCCCAGAATTCATAGCTCACCCCCAGGAAGAAATGTCAAGTGTGTTGTAATAAAAAATAGGTTAATTAGACTAGCGCTAATAGTACCAGTACACTTTTATTAATATTGCGTATTTTTTATCGATAAGGAACAAGACAACGAAAATAACAGAACGCACACAAAAAACGAATAATCAATTGAGGGCCTCCATGGAAAGCAGCGTGAACTGATGGGGCTACCCTCATTGTAAATATTACATTAAATAAAAATAAATAAATAAAAATAGAATTGATTTGATGTACAAAGAATTAAAGCAATGTTTGTACATACCTTATGACCAACAATGTTGTTTGTTTCAGTCAAAATTACAAACTTTGAACTAAAATAAATTTTCAGGGTCTTAATCGAAGATTCCAATATATTTATGCATTACACTGAGCATGTCACTTAAAAAACGCCATTCTGAAAAATGACATGGTCAAAATAGAAAAGTCAGAAGTCTGTGGTAAACGGAGAAATAAGCTAGGAAAGAACTTTCAAAACAATTCTACAGTTACTTTTGGATAAAATAGAGGACAAAATGTAATTTTGAGATTTCTCAAAGCTCCATCATGCTACAAAATTACACACAAAGTTTTACCAGGAAGTATAGTTTTACGTCAAAACATCATGCTAAAATGATTGTTTTTTCTGAGAAATAAATTTCAATTTCCGACCATATTATATGCCAAACAGGAGAAATTAATCCCTCAGGAGATTATGAATACTAGAGGAAATGTCAAATTTGATGAAAAAGCATGGCACTAAAATTTGCATAATCATCACACACACTTGAGAGGAAAACTTCATTCATTACTGATTTCCCCAGGAAGCGAAGAAAATTAAAGTAAAAATTCATTTCATGTGAAATAACAAGTCATAGCAATGACTACAGGCAAAATTCACCGATTTATGCAGGAGAGTGAAATAATTTCCGCCAGGGATGCAAAATCAATAATAATTACATTAAATTTGAAGACAAGGTACACCTTCTACTTGATTCTTCATTACTTGTCAATTATTGAAGTTCACAAATCACCAGTCTCATGAGCTTGGGAGGTTTAGTGGCAATGAACTGCTTGTTTTGTGATTATCAGCCTCAAAGTGCAGTGTATAATACTTGACATTGTTCACTAAATTTTCATTATGGACAACTGCATTTCATACTCAGGCTTCAAAATGCATTAGATACTGTTCTAGGTACATCAAAGTTCAATGCTTACCATAAAGTCAACTCGCCACATGTGACCTGGTAAAATTCCAAAGTTGCCAATCGAGAAATGAGGTCACCAAACTAATGACACCTGAATTAAAAATCTGCAGAACTCGCCAAATATCAGATGTGTCCTGCGTGTTTGTTGAAAGCCAATTTCATGTTTTGGGCTAAATATATGATGCCCACCTCCTGGAGCAGACAGAGAAGATCCGGCTCCATCTGATTTTTGCCAAATGATTACTTCTATTAGAATAATTTTGAATGCATACAACAAAGTGTCGTGGCGACTCCGTGGCAACCTGGGATTTTAGCCAGTTTACTAAACAAAATCTGAGGTCACATTACCAACATCAGATTTTGGGGTCACCAAACCAAGCCCGATAAATGCAGGGGCCCTCACCCTTACAACTTTGACAAAAAAATGGCAATGCAGACTTGTTTAATGGTTGCTGAGAGCATCTGTCCTCGGGAAATTCTGGCCACACCCCTCGTGGCATCGTGAATCATTTCACAAATAAGCTTTCATCAATAGTAGTATACTCAACACCACAACTGGAGTGTTGTCTGGAATTAGTTATAGAACAAGACCAACTGAGCTGAGTCCTATTGTCTTCATCATAGGATGCTATGAAACTGGGAAGGGCCTAAATGTGTCCATGCTTACAGGGTGCAAACTGAGCAGGCAAATGTACTTTTAGTGTTCCTTAGTTTGGTTTGTAATGTTGACCTCTTTGTCAGATATTGATTTTAATCTATTTTTAATGCATTTTTAATCTATTTTTAATCTAGTAATTATGCTGTCGTCACAAAAGCTCTCGTTGAGCTCATTTCAGGTTGTTTTGAAATTTCCAATAAAGACAGTTTAAAGGAAAGTATGACTGAAGAATGATTTTCAGATAAAAATGATTCATGCTGCTGTGACAAAAATCACATGAAAAAGCGTTACATCACGAGTCTCTGCCACCAAGTTATGGTAGTTACAAAAGGACAGCATAGGATTTTATACGGGTCCTTGCTATATAGATAGAGCTATTATTTCTATCTTGTGGAGATATTAGTAAATTGATTGAAAGAGATCATAGTCCCTCAATTGATAGAAATTAACTCCATGGGTTGATATAGAAAGTCTATAGAAAGAGTCGAATAAGTTTATCCATAGCTATAATTCCTCTATGGCCAGAGATATTAACCCTATCCATAACGATTGGAAGTCCATCAAATAGTGATGATCAATCTATAAAAAGACTTCCGTGCCGGCCTTTTACAGTCAACCTACTAAAAATAAACATCAATCTCACACGCTACGGTAACAACAATGACATATTTGTCATGCGCTGCTGGTCAAAACAGGCGTGCTGGCAAACGCTGAATATTACTCCACACCTAATGAGTGAAAGCGTACAATGCTTTAACTCAAACAGAGAGCAAAACGAATCCTGCAATGTGTTTTCAAGTCAATAATCTACATATAACAACGATTAATTTAGAAGCGAACACCCCATGCCTGACTGAGCATCAATGATGCACTGCTGGCAGCAATTTGAAGAACCTATTAAATTTAGGTCATCATTCAGCTTATTAATTTTTATCTTGCACGACATAAAGATTATCTGTTTTGCTACTGACAGCTGCTTCACAGGATTTTTAATTAATACAATTTTCAGTACAAAGCCGTCTTACCCACCCTCAACTAATTATAAATTAGTGATCACTGAATTAACACGCTCTACCACCAGCCTATTCGCTGCACTGCACGTCGTCACTTAGCAAAGGGTTCCGTAAGGAGGCTGCAGCTTCACTACGGAAGGACCAGCACAAACAGATAGCCGTGAGCTGAGCCGTCATTCTGGAGTGAACACACGGAGCAATATGCTCATTGAGTTATTACTTATGTTGGTTGTAAGCGGCGTCAATGTAGTACACAAGGTTAGATCGCGTCGTTGAGAGAGCTTTATTGTTGTTTGGTGATGCAATAACGAATTCTTAATGACTACGGAAGGAAATCAGTTGAAGACTTAGGTCAACTCCCCCACTTGCAGAGGATTTTCACTTCCCGGGTACAAGAAATCCAACAAGTGAAGACATTCGTCTCACAGCCACACAAGGTAAAATTGTTGTGGTTCATTTTGGCACAGGCGTGATTTACAAGCCAAGGTCATTTGTATTGAAGGCCCATAGCTCTTTGTCTGCACTGGCCCAAATATCGGTCATGCTTCATTCTGATGATCAAAACGCGCTGCCAAATGTTTCAGGAATGTACACTCCAATTTCTAGTCTCAATGTTTCACTGGGTGCCCTCTCCTAAGAACCGATTGTGCTGCAGAGGGCAGTAGCAACTTACCCGCCGGGGAATTTTGATTATCCAGCTAGGCGGCACAATGATACTGCCGTGTATGCCGAGCGGACACTGTTCCTGAATCTGCTGCATCATGAAACAGGCAGTCTTGTTGTGGTAGGCAGCTTTGCACCAAGAGCAGCTGATTGCAATAATCTCCTGAAAGAGAAACACTCATTAAAAAGTCTGAAGCCACAAAGCACTATGTCCATGCTGCACTCATTACGTCCTGATGAAAGCATGGATTTCAACAAGTAAGCAATCAGCAAACTCCAATCAGTCCGCAGTGTATATCTTCAATAATTAGAGACCGACAACAAAAAATCACCCGTGGCTCCACCCCAGGGCATAAACTAAAATGTTATTAAAGCTGTAGGCACTGAATATTAGAAACCCTGCCCATTTCATAGTACCTTGGATTTCGTCATTAGATATGTACAATTCCCGCTGTCATCAAGAGGCCTGTTTATTAGGAAATCTGATTCAAGATTGTATTCTGTGGAGTAGACCAATTATCCCGTTAGCAATGGCTTCATGGTTATAAAACACTGGCAAAAACAAATTGATATATCGTGGACTACAACCGGTGATTTTTTAAGTGTTTGGCTTCTGAAATTGAATTCTTCACAAAAAGAAAATTTAAGAACACATTTACCTGAAGCAAAACAGTAATGAGCCAAAACAGATCCATTAGATGTCACTTCTCTGGACGATGAAAATGGTTTTAATAACTCTTTGAGCCGTAGAAAATAATTGGCCTGCAATTAATGCCAGACAAAGAGTACAGGAACGTTTAACAACGGACTAGATTGATAAACTGATAGGGCCTCCCTGTCGTCTGGAGTAAAACCAAATGGGAGGTTTTTGTAATGATGTGGCCTGAACGGGAATCTTTTTAACTGACTAAATTGCAAACCATGAACCTACTAGGGTTTCTCAGCCAAACAAAACTCGCCTTGGGTATTTCCAAACCGTGACAGACAAAAATTTTCACTCCCAAAACATGTCATTCTAGGCTTTAGGGAAGTAAAAACGAGTCAAAAATCCCCTTTTTAAGCTGTTTATTCCATCTAACAGACACTATATAAAATAATACACAAGCCTGTACACAAATCGAACATATTACATGCAGGCAATAAATCCATTTGGACATGGTAATGAATCCCACTCAAAATTTAGTGGCAACATAACAATCTTAGGTGACCTCTCAATGACTTATGGTCATGGTAGAAACCATTAATTACTGTGACAGGACATTTTTTAGACCAGTTTGTTGCATGTGGTCAACCAACTGAGGTTTGAGCCAGAAGATGTCCTTTACAGGGATATTCTCAGCAAGAAAAGTAAGTTAACTTTGCAGAAATTGTCCACAGCATGGAATCGAAACCACTAGCTCTGTAAAAAACAGGCAAAGGCTCTGCCACTGGGCCATATCCCATGCAAGGAGCAGAGTATTTCGAGCGTATTCAAACAGCACAAATGGCCATTGGACATCAGCAAATGTCTGGCAGATAACCGTGAGAATTTGGAATTTTAATAAAATCACAAAAACAACAAATTTAATTAATATTTTATAGCTCTGGTTCAAGATGTCTCAGTCAATCAACAATCCCAAAATACGTCTTTCGGTCAAAAACACAATAATGTCTCTTTAAAACGTCTACAGGTAAAATATGAATACTGAATAGTGTACAATTCTTGAAATACGCACCAGCATTTAATGTGTAATTAGTTTTTAAATATACTGATTCGTTCAAAAATAGATATCACATGGTATTATTGTCATTAAGTCGAGTACTTGTAATAAAGATAGAACTTTGTAAAACCTTGATTGTCAATTTTATCCTACTGTACAGCTGCACAGCGCTGTGGTATGACAATAACAACATCAAGAAAATGTAATGCTTGAAAGAGTCCGCAAATATAATTATTTCATTTCAAACCACCAGATGACTAGTTAAAACAAGATGGTGATTCTATGCAGAACAAGCATCATGAAATATATCGTTTCAAGAAGATATGGTTTGTAATTGAGACTGAACATCAACCATGCGGGTTAATGTCCAGGCTATTGAAATCAAGAACAGCAAATCATGGTGGGAGCGATAAACCAAATGTAAAAAATGTATCCGCTTAATAAATCATCTATCAAAATTTGTGGTGAATGTTTTGTCGAACTTTAGCGTGAACCCGAACAGATTACCCATTACGGTAAAATCAACATTTTTGGACAAATAAAATTGCTAATGTTGTCTTTTTGTACTTTTCAAGGGCTTCATTGTTGTGAACGCCCAAAATTTTTCAACATATTGTCTGATAATAGCTACAGTACAGAACTTGAAAATGCTACATCATAATTTTGATGCTACTCGTCTTTTTTGAAAAGAATAAGAAAATAAAATCTCACATGTCCACCACATTGTGTCATAAATTGGTGAGATTTTACTGTCATGTGACTGAGCAGAAATTACTGCCACTGGCATAGAACAGATTGTGATATACGTACTTTGCTGTGAAATGCAAACTTTTGTTGGAACGACTTGCCACATTGTTTACACTTGCCTTCCTGTCGCCTTCGATGGACCCAGTGGTGCCGGATCACGGTGTGCTGCAAGGACACCAGGGGGAGCTACGTTCAGTAACACTGCACCACTCATTGCAAAATTTACTACATAAGAACGACAATTAAGTTGTAAAAAACTGACTGGATAAATTTCAAGCAATCTACCTTTTCCAATCACATAACAGATCCCAAAACGGTAGAAGTTGAAATTTATTGCAATTTGCCCAAGAACATGATCAGATGCATTCAACGTAGGCACAAGTTACACTGTCTGGTACAATACCGGTGTGACAACTTAAGACAACTTAAACCTATCTCTTTGAGGTAGGGACAATAGGATGGTGATCTACCTGCTCTAAGAATCAATATCAATGCAAAAGTAATTATTCGCTACACACTTGCATAACTAAGCCGATTCCACTCGTAAGACAGATGTGCAGAATGACTTTCTTTTTAATCTTTCCAAAAATAGTAACAACTAAGGACAGTTCTAACAATAATATATTAAAAAATTTGTCTGACATTTGATGAAATATCTGTTGATCCAAAAGAGCCTCAGTACTACAAGTGTGCCTAAAAATTTTCAAATCATGAGTGGCTCTGAACACTGGTGTTTACAAGTTAGAGCTGAGGGCAAGCAAATTTAATGCAAACTGAATCAGTGATAATGAGGTAGTAAACATCTCTGTTTAATCAGCTCAGTTCATGCAGTTAGTTACTGACAATTAGTGATTAGCAAGCAGGATTGTATAAATTGCTGCAGTGACTACTACACATTTTATGTCCCAGACAATGTATTTAAAATGAAACAGACAGAATATCTAAGTCTTGCTTCCCTCACTTAGCTCTTCATTGGGGATCTCCCAATTTAAAAGTAGTGGGTGGAAGAGACATATGGCAAACTCAAGTGGGTATTTTGCCCTCTTGGGTATCATCTCAGAGTGGCTGAGCCTCTCCTGTGTCATCTCAGAGTGGGTATTATGCCCCCCAGGCACCATCTTGGATGAGTATTAGGGCTTATCAGTATTGGTGGCACCGTTGTGGGTTTGAAAAGAAAAAGACTGGAGGGAGGAAAGGGTTGGCAGAAACATCATATTGTCTCAGTTAGGTCATTTATCACCTGGCTTTGTCTTAGGAACCAATGTTCCCCATCTGGAATTTGAATAAGCAATAACACACCACTACTAAAACAAACCCCCACATTGTGAATAGGGCTCAACATGCATTACACAGTTTGAACAAATGATAAAAAAACTCTGGTATATTTCTGTAAGATATAACAACATAATGTTCTAAAAACAATAAGGTCTATTGGGTAACCTAAGAACCACTTACCTCTCTATAATTACGAATACCAGCTTCTCGGAATGTAGGTTTGCAACGGAAATTTATCTGCGAATAGAAATATGTAGTCGCCACAATAAAGGCAAAGGCTCGTCTCTATGGCATATTTTTTCGTCCATGAATGACATTTCATGGTTTTATTATGTTGATAACATTGTGTCTTTGCATTTAAAAAGGGCAATGTAATTAGAAACGCCAGCTGAAAACTTGGGTCACCGTACACACCTGGGTTGCATTCCCTAGACGCATTAAAACTACAGTTAAAGAAGGAGCGAGGGCCATCCATTTTAGATGGTGAGATTTGACTTCAGCGTGATCGGATGGCACATGCCTCAAGAATCTTGTGTGCAAAAAAAGTTTGCTAAAGGTCTGTGCAGTCCTTCCATGCATTTTGAAGCTCATTTTCGTTTCTTTATTTTTGTACGATCTGGTTGTTAGTCATACACGCACCAAAAACATGTTGCACTGGACCCGTCCTTTCAATTATGGTGAGCTCAAGTGATACGTGCTGTTTTCCCTCATGACTGCCCGTAAACAATTTGAACAAAACTTGACTTAATTATTTTAATTTTTGCCATAAATATCTGACCGGACAACCTAACCTAGGTTCCCAAATAGGCAAACAAGCATCCGTGAAAAGTCATTTCTAATTAGCGACTCATCATGGACAAGGAGCCCTTTCATGGAACAGATGACTGAAGGACACTCGACTTATCATTTGGGAAGGATTCTTCCCAGACACAGACACGCAAGAGGAAATGACCTAATGACTGCCAGGTTTATGCTTTGAAATTTCAGATGGCACATCACCATTTGTGTGTATTACCCTTGCATCAAAACACATCTCACCCGTTCCAATTGAGCCATGCAGCCGGTATGAACCACTATTTTGCAAGCGGAACACTTCTTTCTTGGACCATTTTTCTGCAAAGAAATCTTTTTTATTAAAATCCTAAAAAGGAACGCAACCACCTCCACATCACATTAAACTAAATCAGCCAGCATCGCACATGCAGGGAATCTCCAGGTGCTGTTTTTTTCTCTGTGTGAGCATTGCAGTTATTAATGGCCTTTCTAGACACCTACATGAATAATAGGCAAGCTATTTATATGTAGGCATACTAAATTATGCATTTCTCAAAGAAGCATGATGTAAAGTGAGAACAACCACAAAGTCCATCCTTGCTTCCCGCAAGTTATTCACTAGTATTTCAGGGTATATGACATTTTTACATAGCTTAACATTCTACGTGGGAAAGGTGCCAGAATTTTAAATGAGAGCAGCCACTGTAGGCACACAATAAATCAGAAGGAATGGCAGCACTTCAATATGTTCATGTCCCAAAGATCAAGTCTGCTAAAGATTGTACTGTGATACCGTTTTTTGATCAATAAATATAAAAACTGACTTAGAAAATTTGACTTCATTTAGCAATATCATGTATACTGTACAATTTTCATGAAACGAAAATCAGGTGACATTTCCAGTTTTAAAAAATTAACATTCTGCTTTTGGAATACTGAAAATTGTAATTCAAATAATGTTTTGGAGCCAATATGAAGAACGGATACCATAATTCAACAATAGCTCTACAAAAGTAGTACCGTCTCACAATAGTTGAACGAAGATTGTATTTGCTGGTGAAACACCATCACAATAGGCTTTAGTTTTTCATGACAAAAGAGTGTTATAACAGTTATTTTCCAGAACTCAACCGATTATCTTGTGAGCATGAACCTTCCCTTTCTACAGGGATCATTTACGCTAAAATCTCATCAGTTTAGGACACAATAGGGCCGACACGTGAAATTTTATTTTCCCATTGTTTTATATAAGATATATAGGAGAAAATCGATGCTTTACGATGTTCAAGTTTTGTATGATATCCACTGCCACACAAAATTTTGAAAACTGCTTCAAATGTACAACAAAGTAAGAAATTTTGGCAATTCTCTTTGTCCCAATCTAAATCACGTGGATCCCTACACAAAAGTTCCGTGCTGATGGACTGCTTTCTGCTCTCAATTTACTCAGATGTCAAAAAAGAGCAACCTTTATTCAAAGGCATCTTCTAGTGATTATGGAATCACTTATTTACCAAAATGTTGACTTATGTTGGCTATAGTTGCTTCAGCTAACCTTTCACTTGTTCACCATATTATGCCCTAAATAGTTCAGGTTTAAGCATTTGCTAGTTACAGGTACAATCAAACACTACAAAGTAAGAGCAACACAGAGCGTTGAAATGCGCCCACGAATGCATTGCAAATGGTGTGCTTTTAGGGTTATTTATTTGTACCATAAAAATGACTACTAGATGGTGCAAAAACGTACAATCCATCCAAAAACAGGAAGATGCCATATTTCATAAAACTCTGTCACGGAACTTAAGAGAAACAAAGGAAAACGGAATAAAATGAAATTGCCACTAGTGTGCTGTGACAGTGTCCATTGGATCCACCTGAAAGTCGTCGTCTGTTATAATCTTCATATAAATACACTTACTAAATTTAATAAAGATACTGCAGTGAGTTTAGGAAATACAACTATGGTAGCAAAACAAAACTACCACTAGGAGGCGCCACAGTAGTCAGTCACCATTATCAAACGTTGTCTTCACACTGAGAACATATATGCCAATTTTCAAATGATTTGGTTGATACAGGGGTGGAGGCCAAAAACAAGAGTTGAAAACAGCAAAAATGGCCACTAGGTGGTGCAAAATACCTCGATTCTATCCAAAAACAGGAACATAGCGTCATCACACCAATAGACACCTATATTTAAAATTTTATGAAAATCTGTTGAGGACCTTTGAAGATACAGAGTTAAACGTAAAAAACTAAAATTGCCACTAGGGGGCACAGCAGTGGTCAGATCGTGTGAAAGTCGTCGTCGTCGTCCGTAATCAACATCATATAAATACACTTGCTAAATTAAGTAAAGATCCTGCAAACAGTTTAAGAGATACAGCCATGAGCGCAAAAAAAACTGCCACTAGGAGGCGCCCCAGTAGTCGAAGTCCTCAGAAAATCATCGTCAGACGACCACTTCATAGTAAGAACATACGTGCCAATTTTCACAATCATCCTTAGAGCGGTTTGGTTGATAGAGCGGTGGACGCGAAAAAACACGACTCGAAAATGGTAAAAACGACCGCTAGGTGAAGCAAACTACGTTGAATCCATCCGAAAACGACAGGATAGCGTCACCTCACTAATAGGTCCTTACATACCAAATTTCATGAAAATCCGTTAAGGACTTTTGAAGATACAAAGGAAAGCATAAAAACTAAAATTGCCACGAGGGAGCACACTGGTAGTCGGATACGTCCGAAAGTTCGCTCATGCCGTCCCATTCATGAAAGGAACATATGTGCCAAATTTCATGAACGTATGTCAAAGGGTTTTGGAAATAGAGCAGCGGATGCCGCACAGACGGAGATTACGGTATAATGCATCCACATATAAATATGTGGGCGCATAATAAAGTCATCTTGTACATTTACTGAACAGATATTAGTAACTCCCTTTGATGTTTACCTGTCGCCTGTCATAAAATCCGCAGGTGAACGCATTTAGGTGTTTGTAAATTTAAATATTTTCAGCGGTATTTTAATGTATATGAATAGTTTAAACAAGCTTAATTCTTGGTAATTAATTCTCGTTCACAACCGAACTATACTCTGCGTGCACTAGCCTGATGTAGTCGATTCTACAGCTCGATTCTAAAAAAGAAGAGATTGCCACACTAACTGAGGATGCACATACCATGCACTCGTTCTCTCCCACGTAACACCAATCACTCGACGCCGTAGAGTCGTACCAAATATGGTCGCCGTTGAGAGCATTTTCCTGTAAGAGAATGCTTGTTTAAATTAATAATGCATTACCACTCAAACCAGCATTGCATTACATGCACGCGATGGTACAGTTTTACAACAGACGATGTAAATCATAAAAAAATGTATCACAGGAATTACGGTTGGGAAGACAGAACATCGTTTTAGTACTCTGTAATGCTGACAAGATCAGTTTATTAAAACCTACACAGCGATTTCAAGCACTAATTTTTTTCAAGCGTGATTTACACTCAAGTTCCATGACCGAGTTTTCTTTGAATCAACTTTTATTTCCACGAGTTCATTACAGATCCTTTGCTTTCAGGATTGGGTGTAGTTTGCAGTGATAAGGCAATCAGTAAAGCCGAGGAAAGCAATTCACAGCCAGTCGTTCATTAGGGCTGGTTGTGTTGATTGAGTCAGGGCTCTTGTGTTTTGGCTGTTACAAGGTATTAGCTGATGTTATCAGGCCAGGCTCATGAGTCTCCTAATCAGCTTAATAACAACCTGGCATCATTACTGTAATGTCGTTTTCCCACAAACACCGAATCAAGGAACTCCAGTCTATCGCAACTCCACCGCAACTCCACTTTACTTTCTAACTGACTGGCGACATCAGAGTTACCCTTAGTTCTCTGATTTGAACACCAGGTGACATATTTGTATCATACTATCGAACTAATTGATTCCAGGTTAATAAAATATCTCCTGCCATTTACGATGAATAACACCAGTCTGATCAGTGTTATTCTGGTCAGAGTTCTGTTATCTTATTCCTCAGTAATGAAAAACGTGGTAATGACAAATGTATCGTTGAGTATCGTGAAACAGATGTCTCGACCATTAGGGATTCTTCAAGCCCAAATGGAGTATTGTTTCCATGGCACCAGTGCACAACTCTGTATTTTATTCACCTATTTTAAAAGAAGTTGTGACGGCTGAGTTAATTCTAGGAGTTACACTTTCCCATAGAGCGGAACTCTGCAAAAAGGGGAGTTGCAATGTTGGTGGGAAAGCAAAACAATGGTCCGTTAAGAGGGATGGAAAAGGCTATATGGTATTTTTCGCATAAAAAAGTATATTAAATAATAGTACTTTTCAGAAGTACAGTTGTCAAACATAACTAGATGCACGTATGAACTCGTGAGATTCACGAAAGGTCAAAAGTTGTTTCTACGTGACTTGTGTGTACTTTTCCAAGAGTTTTCCAAGAGTAGGAATGACATCAAAACTTTCAACAGAAATTGAAGCTAATGATTGCATAGTTGACACAAGGGGGCACAACAATTCTTCATGCAGCGTACGTCCTGGGCGTCCAATAATCTGGAATCATGGACGCCCTGGAATATTGCGAACCCCATTTTGGATACCCTATTTTCGAAATCCTGGATAAAGCCCTGAGCCCACAATTTCAAATTAGTGATGTGTTTATTTTCTTACCGACCAATCCACGTCAGCTCTGAGTTCTTTCTCATGCCGCTTACAATAACCATACTCAGCGTGGTCAGGGTGCAGAAGACTGGAGCTCCCCGCAAACGGGCTCTTCGATATCGCTTTCCTGAAAAGGCAATGACTGCTAGTGTCAGAGTCTCCTACGAATTACAGTTGCCAAACTTCCAGCTTACAGACCAATCAGATGTCTTAAGCCGGATTGACACGAGAATCAGCTGACATAGCGCAGCTAACAAGGAACAGCTGATCGAGTAAAAGAGTTTGGGTAAACATGGCTGACACGGAGCAAGTGACACCACGGCGGCCAGTTTTTGACACCGGTTTGATAGGTAGAGCGAGTTGCACTGTTGTTCCAGTTTCAACTACACCTCTAAACACAACTGGGGGCAGGGCGGATTAAGGGATAATCTTTCAATGCGCTTGCGCAATAGTGTATACTTGGGTGATCAGCTGGTATTCCACGTGGTTTGGAGTATTGTTTATGGGAGCATGCATAGACAGTCTTCATTTAAGTGACTCATGCTTATGTCGTGTAAATGCGACTTGAGTGGACCAAGTCGTGCCGTGACAACTGATAAAGTGACAACTATCTCTTGCGTAAAACTTTCTTTAGCCAGTTGACCAGGCAGAACTGCTGATTAGTCACTCAAGTGCAGTCATTGTGCGTTAATGAACTACACTGTCTGACAATCAAACACAATTGTTCACATAGCCAAGTACACACAGTAGACATTCACATAGCCAAGAACACACAGTAGACATTCACATAGCCAAGTACACTCAGTAGACATTCACATAGCCAAGTACACACAGTAGACATTCACAAGTACACACAGTACTACTGCATTCACATGGACAAGCACACCACATAGTAAATACAGGCTCTCTCCTTCATTCCTGTTCTTTACATTACTAAATTGCAAACTTCCAAAATGGAAGAAATTGAGTATGAGGCGACCAAAATTTCCATAATTGAAGAAATCAATGAACTCCATTTGGCCCATTTTCTGAATATGCACTGATAAAATTTTTAAGAAGTCGGGGATGCGGGCGCGTTTATGCGAATGACCAACTTCAGTCAATGACCAGAGCGGTACATAGGATTCATCATTTTCATTTGAGAACGCCACAAATATAGTAAAGACATAGACAAAAACCACAAATTTATAGACATTTCAAAAGAGAAATGTCAGAAAATTTTGGGGAGAGCATTACGTCAAACACAAGCCAACACTGTACCATTAACGCTGATGAGAAGATGTACTGTACATTTTGACACAAAAACTCCTCAACACAGTGCTATGCATTTCATTAGCAGGTCATGTAGTTAGTCTCTCAGAGATAAGAAAATATCAGAGGGTGCTAACTTATCAACAGAACCCCCCAACATGGTATCTAATGGTCAAATAAAACAGTAAGTCATGTCCAAGGGTTAATGTCCTTACCACCCACATTCTAACAAAAACAATGTGCTCCAATAATGTTTGTTACTCACAGTGTTGATGCAGTGGAAAGGCACATCGCTATGCCTTGAATGCCATGACCATAGACTATTTCTTTAGTTTGAGCCAAAACTAACCAGAAAGTTGCTGTTTTTCTCCTTATTGATTTCAATTGTTGCAAGTGCTCACTATTTTACCAGCCACTGTTCAAGCTGGATTACCATAACCCTGTTCAGCTATGAACATATTTCAAGTTCTTAACTAAAGACCCAAAACCAACAATTGAGGCATGGATGTTGACACGGAAACCTTCTCAACTCTTACAATCCAAAAAGTGCTAGGAGGAACCCATGAAGACAGAAGGAGACATTTCACATAAATGCCAATCACAGGACTGGATGGCTGAATGGATGAATGATTGCGATCTATGTGGCCAGCACAGATGGACATCTACCACTTGGGCCATCTGCCTCAACAACACATGCAAACATGTAAAAATATGACAATCGAATGAACTAGGCACACACGCCAACATGTGAAAATAGGACAATTGAATGAACTAGCTTCCTGCATCTATGACTGGAATGCGGTAGCTGAGGAAGGGTTAAGACACATGAATACAAAGGTCATATAAAAAGCAATCACAGTACTTTTCACCGCCCATCATTTAATAGCAGCTACAATTATGTATTTTTAGCCTCAGTTGAGTATATTTAGCTTGCTAACCAATATCATCACAGAAATGTAAGACTTTAAGATACTGACTAATCCCGAAACATATTAACAATAGCTGACCATAATGTGAACTTGAAGTGGATTACATTATTACCAGAACTATTTATATCCTCATCTTATCAAATCGTTAAACATTGGATAGTTCCAGGTATCTCACTAATTCCAGACAAAAATATATTCTTATTTACTAAAATGCCCATTTATCATTTTTCAAGGGCTCCTAACAGTTATTTGTTGTGAATGCAAATCTTTTTAAAAACTTTGTTTGATGGTAACTGTGGTACAAAATTTGAGCAAAGCGGTGCACTGAAATGCACCCAACAGTAGCACCGGAAACGGTGTACCATTAGATGCCGCAGAATGCGTCAAACTCGTCCGAATTAAGATGGAGGTGCCGTCTCTGTAATACACAGCTATTTACTAAGTTTCATGAAAATAAGCCAAGGAACTCGTAAGATTTAGAGGTAAACGTAAAAAGCAATTAACAGTAGGGGGCACTGCTACAGTCTGATTGGTCAAAAATTATTGTCATCCGTTGCCAACTTTTTGTCTATAGAGGAGCCCATCTACAGAGATACAGCCGTAGACACAAAAAAGAAAAAATTACTCTTAGAGAGTGCCTGGAGAATATTTAAAAGCATCCAAAAATCAACATCAGCTGAGGTCTTCGCATCAAACACATAATTTTTTAAATGGCCACCAACTAGCAATGCAACTAGGGGGCACAATTCGATCGCCGTTATCTGTCGTCAGTCACATAGGAACACTCACCTGTCAAATTTCAATAAGATCCTACAGGGCGCTTATGAGATACGCTGCGGACGCTGGACACAGGACGTCCAGACAGAGATGACCCAATATGTACCAATGTATAAATATGTGGGTGTATAAAAACATTTAAAAATGTTTTTATACATCAAAAGGAGATCGACCATCAGTGGAAACTGAAAAAAAGTATCCAATTGCAGTGAAATTATAGGTAAGTGGTTATTCCTACCATCACTTGTGCTAACATTTGCAAATTAGTCGTAATCACCAAACATTAAAAGTTAACACTGCAAAGCATGGTAACTGTAATAATGGTACTTAAGAGTACACAGCAAAGGCATTGGTAGCTATCTTAAATGGTACATAATAGTACAGTGTGAAGCATGCTGGCTGTCATAAACTATGTACATAAGAGTACAATGTGAAGCATGGTGGCTGTCATAATGGTACATAAGAGTACACACCGAAGTTTGGTAGCTATCGTAATGGTACATAAGAGTACACAGCAAAGCCTGGTAGCTATGGTAATGGTACATAAGAGTACACAGCGAAGCCTGGTAAATATGGTAATGGTACATAAGAGTACACAGCGAAGCCTGGTAGCTATGGTAATGGTACATAAGAGTACACAGCGAAGCCTGGTAGCTATCACTATGGTACATAAGAGTACACAGTGAAGCTTGGTAGCTATCGTTATGGTACATAAGAGTACACAGCGAAGCTTGGTAGCTATCATTATGGTACATAAGAGTACACAGTGAAGCTTGGTAGCTAAGTGTAAACTTCGAAGCAACTACGGTACCTGTTTGAATCCACCTCATTGAAGCATCATCAGAGTGTTGACGTGATCTATGATTGGCTCAAAGGTTTGAATCATAGATACACTGCTTCGTGCAACAGTTCACTTGCTTTCACAGGACCCATTGTGACAACGAGGCTCTATGTAATGTTGTAACAGTTTCAGTGAAATATGATCTAAAAATGCTTGTCCAGAATCCGTTGCAGTGAGTTCCCTTGCAAACAGTGATCAACTTTGCGCCTGTGGGGCTGTGGTAAAAGTAAGTACACTGGACATGGTTTGACCGTGTTTGGCAGAATTATAACTTCTTAAAAAATATGACCTCCTTTCCTTCCAAAATCACTCTAACAGTTAAAGTTTTTACATATCAACATGATTTCAAAATCAGTAAAATTTTGTCCTCTTAATGTGGTATCTGAGTCCCAGATATATAAACTGAGTAAGTCCTTATTCAAATAATGGCATTTTCATATTGACATTGACAGATCAACGTTTTGGGGAGTTGCAGTCAGCAGTGCCAGTTAACTTCACAGTAAACGGTGGATTTAACAGTGGAACATCGACTCTGCGGTGCGGTATGAATGGTCAACTCTGGTCACATTGAAGTTATCGCCAGAGGCCACTGCTTATCATCAACAATAAAAGGACAGTGTCATCGCTAATAGTTGCTTATTTTGCTCTAATTATTACCAATCAAATTAGAAAGAAGTTTTATGTTAATTGGCACACATAAATGTTCTCAAATTGTCGCATTAAAAAAAAAAAAAATCTTAGTGCGCACCAGGTGCATCAGCAATACCTTCACCTACTGTTTACTTCGATGACATTAACTACTGAAGCTGGATCGATTCAGTTAGCTTCACACTTTGCATCGATGCTTCGCTCACACCGGGATTTAGTTAACATGAAAGGGCCTTATAAGATCATTCATTTAAATTTCCAAAGGAAAAGCATTCACGTATTACATCCATGTGATTGTATAAGCCCATGTTTGACATTTTGGAACTTTTTTATGTCTCGTTTTATTGTATCATTTATTCATTATTTTCATAGACTGGTTTCAGGCAACCAATATTTTATGAACTCCAAGCCTAGGGGCCTTAACTTATCTACGTGGTCATGGCTGAAAGGCATTTGAAGGATCAGGATTACCTTATAACCAAATAAATGACACGTCACACTTTAACTGAGCAAGAACTTACAGCTGTAAAAGACACGGACTTTTCTAGAAAATACATTATTTCACCTATAAAGCCTATGGGAATATAAACGTAAATTTACAGTAGTGCAACTCTATAATTGCCCAACCTGTGATCAAGTCATGTGTGGTGCTGCCCTTTTACACCTTTTCAAAAAACAGTTTCACTCGTTTCATTGACATGTAAAATTTATAACAATGGATGTATCTGTTCCTCAAACGTAATGTAAATCCACAATTACAGTGCAAGGTGTTTTGATTGGCTAAAGCCAAGTAGGTCACACACAGAAAGCTACCGTCAAGAACTAAGCAGCCTTACTTACCACATGGCAATATACTCATTTTTATTTCGGCGCTACTTAAGTGGCATGGAAAATGACACAATAAAGTTTCACTTGTCATCCAATTATTGTATCATGACAATTATTCTATCCTAAGTGGGAGATTTTTCTATATGCCATCTGTGAATACTTCAACTGAATCCTCATGTTGTTGAATCCTCATGTTCAGTGTTCGACAGTAGATGAATTGAAGTGATATGAATCTTAAGCATTACCCTGTTATAACCTATGAACATGATGATCAAGCAAGGACTAAACAAATCACAAATACTTGCTTCATCATTACTGCCAACTAAATACACTAAACAAATATCCGACATTTCTTGTATTTCTAGATGAGTCCAACCCTTTAACAAATACGGACACTTGACAACACAATTTTTTGTTGTCGTGTGCAAAAGCCATGAAACTCATCCATCATTTTTCCCCTGTAAATATTTGTTCTTTTCTGTGTACACAGCCAGTAATATACCACTTATAAGACTTATGATCTGAATGTAGAACACCATGACAAAAATGTATAATTCATTTGGAAACATTATGACCATAATAAACCCTGACTACTGAGAGCACACCTCTGACAAACAACTATTTGGCAACCTACAGGGTTTAATTTTAGGAGCATGCCCCTACCATTGGCACATTACAACTTTCATTCGGGCACTCTGATAGCCAACAGGTGCAATAAAATTTAAAGTGATCATGCCTTATTTTGTCTTAAATGATGTCCATGGCATTCAGAATGTAAAAGTTCTTTCATACCAAGTTAACTCTGGTATAAATGGAGCATCATTGTAATCTGAGGAGTTCAATCAACCGTTCATGCCAGCTTCAGTAGATTACGGCATCGAAGTAAACAGTACGTGACGCTGTTGCCATAAATTGTAAAGTACAGTAGCCCTGATGCATAAGATGGCGTTTGAGGAAGAATGTGCATAGATTTTTTGGATGACAATTTGAGAACATTTACGTGTGATTTACAGAAAACTTTCTAATTCTACTGGTGACTATTCAACCAAAATATTAGCCACTATTAGCGACGACATTGCCCCTTGATGAGGATAGCAGTGGCCCCTGGTGATGACTTCAATGAGACCAGTCATGCTGCATCACAGAGTGGATGCTCACTTCCGCTGTTAAATCCACATGTTTACTGCGAAGCTTAGAACTAGTTCTGGTAACTTGGATCCAGTACGGAAGTTAACCCTTTATACTGACCACAACTGACCCCAAAACATGGAGTGAGGCATGATGTTAGTATGAAAGAGCCTTACACATTCCCCAATATAGACCAGATGATCAAAACAAACAGGTCAGTGACCATAACAACAACAGGCCAGCACCCTGGATTTACAAGATGCAGTTTGACATCAAGACAGATTATTAGTCACCTAACGAACTGAACTGTCATACACAAAATTACTCAATGAAAATAGAGTCCACCAAAATTGAATTCAACAAGTTTATCAAATTCTTAGGTCCTTAAGTGGCCAACACAGTGGCGCTGAGGGTCAAATTGTTCCATTCTAAAACAATCTTAAGTGAGAGCCCAAAAAGGACTTCCACTTTATACAAACATAAATTCCCGGAAGTAACCACCATATGGCCTAACCTGTTTCATTCATGGTCACTGTGCAACATTATTTTTGGCATGAGCCATTTAAACAACCACTCAGTGGTGGTTAATAGCTATTTTCAGATATAGCTGGGACATAATGAAATACACATCGGCCTCGCCTTGTGGCTGGATGGTTGTTGGTGGACAGCATTCTTGTACAGATCTTATATAGAGAGATGTTTCCAGTGTTTTTTACACACCCTTTATGACAAATTTGATACTGTTGAGCAGTGAGCATGATCACACAAAAATGTCTAAGGTGTCAAAATGCAAGTGAAAGGCAATTTCGTGCTTTCACAAACAATTTGATGGTATCCACTGCATGGGATCTTCATCCCAGGTCATATGCATGTGGCCTGTGGGTGGTGTAAAATAATTCTATAAACAAAAGACCCATCCACCCTCAACAGCTAATTTCACTTTTCGTCTTCGCAAAATACGAAAATGGCTATTGGGGTGCTTTTAACGTGAGTCCACAAAATTCAACTGTTATTTCCTCAAAATAATTCCTCTTCAGAGTCATGAAATTCTGGACAATGACATACAGGTAGACAGAGCGAAATTACGGTAAGGCTTTCACCTTACCTTTCATGGATGCTTCAGATAAAAATGTCAGGTATACCCACGGTTACAATCACCAAGACGATGTCGGTAACAATTAGCAGCCAATAAACCGAAGCCATTACAAGACATCTAATTTTGAAACTACTCTTCTCTGGACAAGAATTTAATGATAGATGAAACAAAAACTGTGATTGCAAGAAAAACGCGCCATGTCTTTGTGATCATGAATCAAAACACTTTTACGAGTGCACGAAATGTACATTTCAGGTAGGGAGCTCGTTCAAGGCTTGATGCTAAGCGTGTGCCTCTGAAGTAAACAATGGCAATGACAAAATCCAATTCCTTGCTTTTTGCATTTGGATATCAAAACACAAATATTGCTTGAAACCAAAGGTTTTATTGCACGTGTCAATGTTTGTGCAGACACCTGAAGGATTGAAATCTAAAGTACCATTTAAGAGTTTTACCGATAATTTTGGGATAAGAATGTGTTTTGTACCCTGGTAAAAACAGAAATAGTTATGAGCATCATAAGATTCTAGACTATTGTTTTACAGTAGGGGTACTGGCTTAATCATGCACATGAGCCCGATATCCACCACTGCAAGCCTGAACCCCAGGGTGAGTTAAAACATCCCGATGTCCACCACTGCAAGCCTGAACTCCAGGGTGAGTTAAAACATCCCGATATCCACCACTGCAAGCCTGAACCCCAGCGTGAGTTAAAACATCCCGATGTCCACCACTGCAAGCCTGAACCCCAGGGTGAGTTAAAACATCCTGATGTCCACCACTGCAAGCCTGAACCCCAGGGTGAGTTAAAACATCCGTGAATTAAGAAATTGTTGTTTTAAGTCCTCTGGCGGTATGAGGTGGTGTCATGGAAAGTTTTTATGACAGGTTATAGTTATATTTCTGTAATTGTAATCTCAGGATCTCTTGCTCACACAAAAAATAAATCTAGTATGCATTCTGCCTAATTGCAAGATAAGAAATATGCTACTTTAAAATGTACATTTTGCCCTGTTAGCTGGCCGAAGAATGAAAATCGAATTAGGCATTTCACTCTCATTTAATTGGTCTCACCAAATTGCTTTCTGTGACAGGATTTCACTGATTTCCGTTAACATCACAACTAGTGACAGGTTGGTAGAAAGTTAAAAACTAAAATCTATGGACTTTCTACTTTAAAAACATACTTTTACAGAGTAATTTTTGCAGTTGTTTAATTCACATTATTGTGGATAAGCTATGGGCACAACAACCGACCTTAAGTTACTCTACACGTCATTAAGTAAACACCGAATTATTTTTGAAAATTTCAAAATTCACAAAACTTTGGAAAATGACACGTCTTCACAACAGCAATTAATTCCTGTTGAGTAAAAATAGTTTCGCTAATGAATAAGCAGTTAATGAACATCCAAATTGTTCTAATTTAAAACGAAAACGCCATTGGCAAACATATCATAAACTACCGTGATTTAGCACATGCTCGTAACTGTGGAGCCACGTCTATTTATGGAGTTTAAGCACAGGCGCCTATGTACGAATCTTTAGATCAGACCTAGTCCCACCATTTTGCAATTTTGCTGCGAATGTAGATGTACCTGGAACGTAGTTTATGAATAGCAAAGGTTAAAGGCTTTAGAAAGATTTTGACTTTAATTATACATTTTAGCAATTAACCGTTACTCTATCCTTTTAATTTCACCAAGAGTGTCAGTTGACGCCATACACCATGTGAATTAAAGTGATTTAAATTAGAATATTTCTGAAGACACTGAACGCGTGCATATAATTGGAACACCAAGGCGAACCTGTGCAATACGAACCGTGCAATACGAACCGTGCAATACGAACCGTGCAATACGAACCATGCAATACGAACCGTGCATACGCTTTGTCGAGCCAATGATCTAAACGAGCTCATTAGTAGAGCTTAGTAGAACACTTGACTAGGAAAAGTTTGCGAAAAAAGCGCATCATTTCGCTTATAGCTGCACGCCCTTATTTACAGGGTTTTACAGTAATGAAAAAGCACTAATCACATAGTACACAGTCATTTGTCATCTTGAAAACTGGCACCACTTAGCTGGCAGTGGTGATTAATATACCTAACTGCAACATCACAACAGACATAGACACACAGACAAATCCAAAGAAGGAAGAAAAGATTACTTGTTTCAGAATTCCACCTTAAAAAAATCTAAACTTGGTTCAAACGTGATTACACGTTATGTTCTTTAGTCCTAATCTTCGCCTCTGCTTATAATTCTCAAGAACCAGGTGTGCTAGTTCTATTATCTTCATTTGGTCAGCATATGACTGTCATTTTTATACCAAAAGAATAATAAATAAGTACAATAATTATAAAATACTACTTCATTCGAAACCAAGTAGACAAAAAACACTGACGGATTTTGAACTAAGCTTAGAATTTGGACATACTAAGCAATTTTTATCCAGCCTTTACAGAAACATGTTAAAGAATAATCAAATGATGACAATGAAGTGAACTTGATTCCGCCAGGTCGGATTTGCTTATATCCGTATTGAACTCTTGACAAACACACATACATTCATGAAACATGCGTCAATGTCACACACACACTCAGTTCGAAGAACATCTCGATGACCATACAAACAAAAGATACTCAGGAACACACCCACACAGAAATACAATATAACTTGACAAGAAATGACAAAAGTAATTGCAACATGGCAATTATTTAACTCCGTGACAAAAGGTTACATCTGGTCGTGCCTCCTTTTCTCAGGATGTTTACACTGTTATCTGCAGCAACTCTGCTTATTTGAATGAAAATATTTGTCAAAATAGTAATTCTTTTGTATTTCAAAGGCTTGTTACCTTACTGTAAATAATATAAACTGCTGTAGCAAAACATTGTTTTCTGACATCTCTACAGTACAAACCAAGTCACTTGTCCGCATTAGTGTATCCACGTTAAATACCGAGGACAAGACAACAATGTATCCCCATCATGACAGCTAATTCTGTTAACAATTAAAATGGCTGATAATGACTACTGGATTGGCAGCAAAATTTTAATTACAGAATGGCTTCGCCCACCTTGTCACAAGTGGAGTACGCTTCACTAGTTTAACTAACATCCAGACAGCACTCAAACCAAGCAAAAACTCGTTCCAGGTGTTCTAGGGTAAGTCTGTCTGTGCGGACGATACTTCCCAGTTAATTCCCAAACACCCTCGGCCATGAGACAAGGCTTAATTCTGACAATGAATACAACTTCTGGCAAGTGTTCATGATTATTGGATCGGTTTGTCTAGAAACTTAAGTTGACATCAACTGACTAGACAAGCTGAAGTTATATCAAACACTGGACCGCACAGCCAAATCAGGTAAAAAGGTTGTGACCATAGCAACTAAAGTTGTCCATATGGAATCATACTCAGCATTCTACTTCCCTAATTTTGAGGTTAGGTTTGAGGTTAACACAATCAATGAGAAAATTATCTCTACCCGGTGTTACCATTTATACACTTTGAAGGCACATAACTGCTGGTGAAAACATCCGAGCAGTCTTGTCAGGTAAATCATCCACTATATTTACACTGGTATAACTGAAACTACGCCAGCAAAACTGCTAGACTTTTTAAAGGAAAGTTATCGGAGAGCCAAAACTAGGTTTCTTAGATCAGCCCGAGCGCAGAATTCAACCTGGAACCCCTGTGGTCACATTCTAATGCTCAGCAGGCAGACTTAATTGCCACTAGATAAATGTTGGAGTATTCTAAGAATAGGTAACTGGTAAAGTCACTGGCCTTGATTTTATCGATGGTCTGGTAGACGACAGCGAGTAATGGCAATTTGTACTACAATTACAAAAATACAAATTTTGTTGTTTTCAAAGTTTGGCCAAAGCTAATAATTTACAGAAGTCTATCCCATCGAACAATAATAGCAAAGGTGCATTTTTGGTCATAAAGCTGATAGTACCCCTTTAAATAGGATACTTTGTACATGTAATGTTATATATACCCACCGGAAAGAATACGGCGGACATTCATTTTACCTTTTTATATTTCGTTATGATATGCGACATGTACAACACCTGCAATGTTGGCTTGACTCGGCATTTACAAGTTAAAAAGAGAAATTTACATGACATCCAGATTGACACAAAATTTCAAAAAAACTCTGTGTCGAAACTGAAATGTAAATGATTGAACGTTGAAACATAAACTAAGTAACTCACAGATAACTGTTTCTAAGTCTTCGTTTGGAGACAGCTGCGATGTCATCTTTAGCAACAGGCTTGCTATTAAACATATTCTCCTGGAACCTCTGCAGCATAGAAACATCAAATGAAGAACGCCTCGGATGGCTGCTAACTGGAAACGGTAATGGAGACAGCGTGTTCTTTTCTTTGAGATCCGGCACAGTTAGACTGACAACCGTCTTAACATTTTCGTTAGAGTCCATGACATCATTACCCTTGTTTTCTTGGCTGACTGTCAAAAGGGTTTTGTCGAAGTTCTCCGAATCGGAGTCTTCGTCATCTGATGAACAGGAACCACTTGATGACTCCGAGACCGTATGGATCTCGTTGATTCTGTCCGGTGAAGTTGGCTCTGAGCCATGCATGGACTCTTCATGCAGGCAGTGAATACAAACCTTCTCTGCGCTAGAACGTCGCCGTCCGCCACGGCCCGATTTATTAGATGAATTAGATGCCTGGTCATCCGAAAGGGGAGAAGCAGCTTCCTCAGAGTTTGATCTTGATAGTAGACTTATACCCAGAATCCCCATTAGAGAGGGGTTCAAGGCATGCATGGCAGCGACGTCGAAACTTGATGACCGACTCCTCTGGGGTATCGGCAGTTCTAGCTTGCCTCTGCATGCTGTCACATCGACAGACCCCGATCGTTTCTGTCTGGCTGGCATACATAGTGAAGGAATATCGAGTGAGGGAGAACGTGACTTCTTCTTAAACAGATTCATAGTGAACAGATCGACAAATGAGAGAGTTACGATTATGCGTGGTAATTACTACAGGTAGTCATGTTTAACTGCAGATGATTTCCTGGACGATTTACAATAACATGCACGGAGTAGTTGACTGAGTTACCTAAGACCAGCAAATTTATCCTTTGGTCTTAATGACTTCAAGCCACCAACAGAGGTTTCAGCTTCCACTTGAAGTAAACACCACACAATGAATCTCTGGTGGAAATAATGTTATCTCTCTGGGAAGGCTAGATCTACCTGTCCTGGCCTCGACTTAGTGTTTGAAAGCTTTCTAACAATTTGTATAGCCTCAGGTAGAATCTCCTGAGGTTAGAACTTCTGTCAATGATAAGCAATATGCTCACATTTGAAAACAGCTCAGGATTGAATTCAAGGCAGGTCTGGAACTCATACAGATGTGATGTAAGCCTCAGAAAATATCAAGAAAACCAGATATCAAACTGGCTGTAAATAATCCCAGGTGTACAAACTGATGGTCCTGTCTTTACCTGTGAAAGCTGGCTGGAAATAAAGACAACAAAGCAGTGCCAACCTTCACACAGGGTAGTAATGCGTGATCAGTCTCAGATTACTGCCGTCATAAAATATCCTGTCATAACTATTACAGCAAGAAATGCCAATGGTTCAAAGCTGTTCAAAATCTCTTGGTAGTTCGGCAATAAATATTCAGTAAATCAACTCATATCTTTGCACTGATATCAGCAGCAGGCAGCGGACTGTACTTCTTCTTTCTAAAATGGTTCAGGGGAATGGTGCCTGAAAAAGAGTAAATTGAAAGCACTTAATTACAGAAAGCAGTACATCTTAAGAAAAGAAGCAAACATTTTAACAGCAGGAGTAATCGTCATTTATGTAAAAAAAAGTTAGCTATGTGGAAGTCACATCGTCAACTAAAGTACACTTAGTGAGCTAGGCAAGCAAATATTAGTGGATCCTGTAACTAATTGACTTGTTCAATGATTGCAAAAACTCTAGTGTAAATTGTCGATAATTTGAACATACTTAAGTTGCATTTTCCACCAGTTTGATCCACTTAAGGTTATCTCAAGCCTTACTTAGTGGCCTCCGCTCTAACTCATATATTAAAAAAGCAGGCTTTGTCAACTTGTAAAAGTGAATATTTTGTAAGATATATTTTAAATTTATGAGCCATTACTATTATTGTTATTATTTTTTTGACATTAATGCCTTTTTAAGTTAAAATTTCATTTTTAACTCATATATTAAAAAAGCAGGCTTTGTCAACTTGTAAAAGTGAATATTTTGTAAGATATATTTTAAATTTATGAGCCATTACTATTATTGTTATTATTTTTTTGACATTAATGCCTTTTTAAGTTAAAATTTCATTTTTAAGGTACATCCATTGCAAAATAACGCCTTAGACGATTTTGATGAAAACTTTTTAAAATGATAACTTCACCAGTTATCAGTTGATAAGTCTCTTAGTTTGGTTTCTATGACATCGACTCGGAAAATGGAAGACATTTTTGTAAAAATAGCAGTGGTATTCGTCTTTGTTACATTATGCAAAAACTATTGAGTTTGGAAAGTTTCAGCGAAATCTACCATGCTATTGAGAACTTGTGTTCCTAAGTCCAAATTGCCGAAGCCCAGAAAAGGTTGATTTAAGGTCATGAGCGGTGAAGGTCTCAAGGCCTACGATTAATTATTCAACGAAAATTTGTTTTCGGTAAATATAATTTATACATGCCTTAACCATGATTGCTAATTTCAACATTTACTCGCAATGTCAAGTAAATTTGCAGTGCGTAATTAACTTAATTATCATTAAAATGTTTTAATTTTGTACGTGGGGTTTCAAATACCTCGTTTTAACCAGGTCAGAAGGCGGAGCCAGCAGTAAGTGGGACAACAGTTCATTGTATACACACCATGCACTGAGGAAATATCAAGAAACCAAGTACGAAATAAGCCAACTGGGCCACACTGCTAAACCCTTGAGTCAGGTTTCTAGCTCCTCAGCTCGGTTTTAACTATATATTAATAAAGCACAAAAATAGTTCCAGCCGATAAGTGCAAATGGACCCACATGCGCGGCCTACGCACGTCTGGTATAATGTGTACCATACCACCTGTAATTATTTTTTTAAGTACGAAATGCAAACCAGGTCGTGAGCACGAGATTGAAACAGCAAAATTTCAAATTATTGATCAAAATAATGAATGTCATGGAGGATTTATCTTTTTTAACGACATGCTCTGTTAGTGAACACTAAGCCACAAAGGCAGTTCAGTGACTCAGACTTGGTGCATTCGTTCTCAACCATCGTATGAATGCAGACACACAATTCAAATGAAACCATATTTTTATATGTTATGTAACAAATTATGATCTTTGGTCAGGGTTCAAAAATCCCTCAAATTAGTGATGGAGTGTCGTAATATATTCTCTAACAAGAACTTTAGAAGTAGGTAATTATTTTGTTGTTATTTTAAAATATCAAAATAACTGTGGGTGTTTACATATGCAAACAAGCATCAAATGTGGAATCTACATAAAAAATTACATAATCGTAATATTTTAATAAATTAGTGTGGCGGAGACCATAGTCTGATAATCTTGCAGTGAAACCAATGCCAAGAAAAGACCAAAATAAAAAAATCGCGAATGATTCTGCAATTCATTTGGTAACTTACTAAAACACAGCTTTGCTACTCTTGAATTTTGAGTAGGGCAAATAACTAAGTAAAGAGGTTTCCCATAGCGACTGTGCAGAGCATTACTTTATTAGACTTTATCATCTGTAACATGTTTTACTGTCTCCATATTCGACAAGCATTCTATAATTTCGAACAACACTAATTTTGTTTTTCAAGCAGTGGGGTTGTCAATTTATAGAACAGTCAGAGATCCTACTGACAAGAGTATGGGAAATAACAAGTAAAAAGTCAAGTACTGCAGCACTGTATTAGTTAATGTATCATGCAAACCAGGAAATGTAAATGTGACTAAATAGAAAGCCATCCTCAGGTAAAGAGCAAATCTAGAAAAATGACGAGCATTTCTGGTCTCAGAAACAGCTGATCAGATTCAAATGACTCGGGCACTGTTCAACAAAAAGATGTTTGAAAATGATTCATTATCCCATCAGTTAATACTTAATTCTAAAATTTTTTTATAATTTTCAAGAAAAATTTAAAAAATTATAAAAACTGAAAATGAACAAATAAATTAAAAAGACCTGTGGTAGTATTTCTGAGATTTCAATTTAAATTACAAAAATGATCAAGTTCACAGTAGCAAGATTCTGCAAGAACGCAATTATCTTTCCAGTTAAATTTTACAATAAGAGAATGGTCATGTGACCCGATCAACCAATAAACTTTACTAGCTGTCAGACAATAGCGTAATACTTTCAGAAAATAGAATAGCTGATACTTTTTTTGCCTGAGTCAGCATCACATAGTTCTGTTGATACTAGGCTAAACCACAGACAGCTGATAAGGTTCAATTCAACAATAAGTCTAACTTCAGACATAATCCCAGCATAAAAATTTTCATTATGGACTCCGTATGTTATTACAATCTTTTGTGTACTAAAGCAGGGTATTAGATTGAAGAATTTTGAATGTGTCCAAGCTACTACAAACTGGTATTCTGTAAGAAAAAAATAACTTCTGACCTGCAACATTTAACATTATGAAACCAGTCTCAACTTGCTGCCACGGATGAACCGGGCTTTAGAAAATGCCCGGTATTTTACTGCAGAGGCCCACGCCACAACTTAAAGCAGCTATCAACCTGCATACTGACCAAGGCCACTTATTGTGATCGCATTTTCCAAAACTTGTTCCTTACTTAAGTGAAAACTGTAAAGAACTGACGGTTCCTAAATGTTCAATCAGGCCATCGCTCAGTACACAGAAAGACATGCTGAGAGACGTCAGGCATGAAGCACAAATGGACTCAGTCCAGTTCTTTTGAAGCCTTGAGATCACCAAAAATTTGAAGTAAAGCTGTATTTGCATGCTCCTAACTCTGCTAATGTATAGCAGGAACTAAACGACAATGCTATTTGCACATCATCTATGCTAAACAAAGTGCAATTGTATCCATTGCCAACCTGTAATTATGAAAATTCAGCAAATAAGTGACCTTTGTACAAATGACATACTTCAGGGGCTCACGTAACCCGCATCATGCGGTGTCACTGCCCACTGCACCACATCACGTCATGTTACTGGACATGGTTCACTGATTTGCGCTGGATCATTTTCACCACAAAACTGGTTCTTAATAACATTTTTGGCAATTTTCAACCTACTAACTTGACATATTCACATTGTGGCCATAATGTTGTATTTCTAACTAATTTGGCCAAGCAATCACAGAAATACGGAACTAGCCTGCAAGTTCCACTTTAAGGAACAATTTGAGACAAATTTCTTCATGGTCAGTGATCTAAATCAAAGGTTTGATTTTTGTGGTGGGAGGCGGGTTTATTGCCACTTTAAACTTTGAGGACAGCAAACACTGAAAACTGAGAATGATGCTGCTGATAACATATTACATTTACATATATACAATTTCCAATGTTTTGATGGAAAATCTGTCCATCATCGTCAACTGGAAAGAGAAAACGCACATAAGGGCAACTGAAAACATTGGGACTATACCTGGTGCTGCTAACTTTGCCAAAAATCAACATCCTGAATAGAGAAAAAGTTAACATTCTATCAAGTTATAGCCTTGAATCTATGGTCAAATACCACAATCAATAGTTCATGCTCAGACCTACATGTAGCCTTTCTTAGCCTGTCTCACCAATCTTGGACCCTATGTGTCAGACAAGAGGTATTTGCATTTTCTCATTTTTCTACAAAAATATGAAGCACCAACTTAATGCTTTTTCATGTTCAACTTGTGTGCCATAGCTATCACCAGGCAAAAGTTCACAACATTCCCAACAATGTCAAAAGCTCTTGAAAAAGAAAATAGATAATTTTAGCAATTATTTTTATCCAAAGTTGATGAGAATTTAGCTTAAGGATTGGATAAGACAAAACATTTAACCATTTGCATTCAACATTTTTTTTTACTTTTGAAATTGCCAGTTTGGAAATATCAGTTGAAGGCATTGCATTAGCTGTCAGCCAGCTGTCTGTTTACAACTTTATGTACACTTTCTCTAACTGGTCATAAATTTGGGTATGATCCAAATCTGTAAAACTGCCGATCACCAAGAGACATAACAAAAATATATACAAAGTGGCAGCTGTATTTCAAGGCAGGCCATCTTATTTCTGCCTCAAGATGTGACATTCAGCTAAGCATGTTCAGAAGTCTTGGTGATTTACTTCTTCGAAATCCGACTTGATCCGTTAGGAAGCTAATAGGGCCCATTTCCAAAATTTGGATGAAGGCTATCATATGGTTTCTGGGTAAGAACTGATGGTTAATAGCAACAATTCAAAACTCCTCTTGGGTATAAACTGACCCACCATGACAAGCCAATTTTTACAGCATTGTCTCAAGCAATGACAAATTTGAGAAATTTCCCTCAAATTTGAGTAGGGCCTATGGCCAATTTCACAACTGTAAGTGGTTTAAATAAAAAGTTGTAGTTTTGAACAGAAGGGGGTTAATAACAGCCGCTTTAAACAGACAGATCTGTAGCTGAAATTGCATAGTAAACAGTTTTCTGTTAAAACAAAGCCATAATAAGCCATACCCTGGTGTTAAAAACATCAGTTTTACAGGCATGTTCGCCCTTCCAAAGCTAAGTCTGACTGTGTTCAAGCCCAGAAATAATTCTAAACTGAGTGAAGCAACAAGATGAGACTAAATTTTATTTCTGTCGGTAGCCTGAATCACTACCTGTGTTTTTAATATGGTGTGGAGCTTTAAAAGCATTAAATATGAACAAAGCATTATTGTTGCAAAAAATTGTTCAAGGAAAATGCTTCTAAGTGTTGACTGACCGAATGTATTTTCAAGCACTCTTTCGTCATGCAATCAGTCATACAAAATACCTAACATCTTTTCCTGACAAAATCACCAAGGAATTATTGCCTGGATTACCCCTTATTTTGGAGGCTATTTCAACCTCCGGGGTATTCATGATGTCTGGAGCTGGTGACTTAGCTTCACAATATCAATTGTCAGTTCTTCCCTAATCTCAGTACTCACCTACCTGACCCTCTCGCTCACCCTTCCCCAAGGGGGTGGGGTCCATGACCAAAACCTAGATATGAAAGGCAAGGTCTTTCATGGTAAGCATATCTCACGACAAACATACTCAAGAAAAATCCATCAGAAGCAACAATCTAGGCATAAGTTTGTATACCGAGACAAATTTCCTTGATGTCCAGTATGTGTCTCTAGACTAAATGACTAGACTAAGTGACTCCTAATAGAAAGAATGTTCCTGACCTCTGCAGGTGCCAGGTGTGAATTACAGCCAATGCCACTGCATGGTTATCACCTAAGATCAAGTATTCACACACTGGCTGGCTCAGCCACGCTATGTAGGAGTTCCTAAAATTAAGGTATGAAGCACACACACACACACAAAGGCCAAACTTGAGAATATAAACCCTGTTGCAGGAACCATATTTATACACTACTGTAGATAGCCTTTAAACCAAATCAGTAACAGGGTATTTCGCTGTTTTATGTCACTTGACTTAATGAAAAGGTTCTGTAGAAAACTTGGCATAGCATTTCACATTAATTAAAGCTGGGCTTTAACCAAAAACTTACGTGACAACAACAGAGAAGGGGATAAAAATGGAGCAAGAAATTGTACCAAGTACACGGTAAATCTCCTTCCAACAAACATTTGAAATAACTACAGAGCCTGAACTAAACAGCAATATCTGTTAGTAATTTTGTTAACTTGCTGTCTCAGACATGGCAGCACATCACTGAGTTACATAACATACACAAGGAAATCTCACTTGACTTACCATAAGTTTATCTCCACATTGCAGTTGATGTGTGTGACTGTTGAGCTCCCTGATTAAACACTCTATATTCTCATATTTGCTCCCTATGAGTTATTAATAAAAAATGAACCAACTCATTACAAGCAATGCCATTAATATACTGGTCAGTGTCATTCAGGAGTCAGTGCCTGCACACCCAGGCTATATAACAGTAGAGAAACACAACAGGTCACAGTCTGAGCTGAGTGAGGGTGCTTGGTTTCAAAAGGCAATGCATGATTTAACTAAACAAACCACACAGTAGATTAAGGTTAACATTAAACAATCCAGTCAACACTATAAGCTTACATAAGTACACCTGTCTATTATTTTGACCCCAAATAGTGGGACTATAGTACACATACCTCATTGGAACAGTCATTGGGGATGCTTGCTTGGTGAAAGGACCACTCTAGCAACATTTAGGTACAAAGATCACTGGGTAATAAAACATTTTAGCCATGGAATGGTTGGATTTGTCAGACATTCCTGACACTATCACTGAAGTAAGTTTGTTTTTCTATGTCAAACCGAAGATGGCGCAATGACAAAAAACTGCCAGTTATCTTTACCATTCTTTTGTAGATGGAGAGGTAGAAAGATTACTTTCTGGAGATTAATGACACTCTACAAAAGCAATGAGCCCCCCCCCCATCCCCCACCCCCCGGTGTTAAAACGGTCATCAGTCCAATCACAGCTAAGATAGTTTCATTTGAATTTTTGCACGAGATGATGACATTAACATGACTCATTGTGAAGATGGCCAAAAAATCATCAACTAATCATGCCCAAGTTACAACATCTGCCCTCCTCCAAAATAGTGCATCGTCGCATTTGCAATAACTTGCTTAAGAGCATCAGAACTATGACCAAACTAATCTTTATACAGCGAGGCCACTCAGATCAGAAGATGACCTATTTAATGTAAACCACTGCAATAGCTGAGATGGACCTCTCTTACTTTTGGGAAATCATTGCATTGAAACTATGGAAACTCGTGCTCACTTAGTGAGAAATTTAAGTGTTGCATATATTTTAAGATAAAATCCACAAACGAATGCAACTTAAACTACATTCAATTGTTTTTTCACTTGAAACTAAAGCAAGAGCAACATGGAGGTTTTCACCCACCAGGTGTAAGTCGGTACAAAAGAAAATCACTACTTTAAACAATCCCACTAAATCACGTAACGCTAGTGAACTCAAAAATAGCCTATAGTAAAACTAGTAAAACTAAAACAATGAGCATTGGAACTAAAATATATTAAAATATCCCCCACGTTTCGAGCGATGCACTCTTTGTCAAGGGTACAAAGAATGCATCGCTCGAAATGCGGGGATATTTTAATATATTTTAGCACTGACACTCGTCATTTTAGCTTTACTAGTTTTACTATTTTATATTTTTATCCATCGGTAACTGTACAGCATTCCAGCATCTATTTGATTTCAAAAATAGCCTCTAGGAGTGCAAAGCAAGTCTGACTCAGTAATGCTCTCTTCAGTAGTCAATTTTGACACCTTTAATCAAGATTCATCATGCAGTTTGCACGATAGGGAATTACAGGCGCCAAAGGACAGAAAGAAAATAGGTAAAATTCAGTTGAGGCACTGGCCTGGTGCTATAGCCAGCGTGATAGTAAGTTCACATTTCATGAACAGCCATCAAGGAATTTGGTAAGATGTCGAAACAAATGCAAAGGTAGCAAAATTGCTCCTAGTCGACTTTGCAGTAATCAAATTAATAAGAATACAAATGCAAAATTTCAAGAACATCTTGCAAGGGGTTTAGGTTCAGCTGTAGATTAAAAAATGTCACTAGGGGGCACCACAATAGTTGGAGTTGTTTGAAAATCCACGCCAGCCATGCTCTTGTCAGTAGGAACACATCTGCCAATTGATGAACGCCATTTGGCAGATACAGAAGCAGGCGACGAAACTTGTTTGCCCAACTTCATGAAAAAGCATCAAGGAACTCTCAGTCGTTACAGAGACAAACGTAAAAACTGCCACAAGTGACCATAACTGTACTTGAATTGGTCTGAAACTGGACTTCATCTTTTGCAATCTCCATAAAAACATATCAGCTAAATTTCAGAAAGATCTTGCAAACAGTAAAGGAGTCAGCCGTAAACACAAAAAAAATAAAAATTGGCACCAGAGGATGCCAGAGTAGCAGAACACGTCAAAATCAACATCTGCCTCAGTATTCTCACCTGAGGAACACATTTCTAAATTTTCATACTGATCCTTCAAGTTGTTTTGTGGATTTTTAAAATTTCCACTAACTGGTACAGAACACGTCAAATCCGCCCAAAAATTAGAAGACGTTGTCGTCTTCTTAAAAGAAACCCATTTGCAAAATTTCATGATAATAAAAATGGCCATCATATGTCGAATCTATCCGTAAAGAGGGAACCTGTCAACTCCGTAATATAAACTTATATATTACGATTCATAAAAATCTGCCATGGAGTTTTAAAGATACAGAGGACAACGAAAAAATAACATTGCCACTAGCAGGCACATCCAAATCTAGTCCGTTGTCAACTTCATATGAATTTAATAAAGATCCTTTAGAGGATTTGGGAATTGGGAGATACAGCCGTAGATGCAAAAAATACCATTAGGAGGCACTAAACAAGTGCAAGTCACCCGCTTAGCACCATCCGCAGTTGAAAACCCGGGTTTTGGTCCATGAACAGATACTAAAAACAAGTTTCCTATCCACTTCCCTGAAACAAAATGTTGCTCTAAAACCCTCAATAACCCTTAAAAGTTTGGAAGGAAATTTGGAAACTCCTTGCAAAGTCTGCTAATTAAAATGGGCAAGTGTGACCCATGCTTTTAGTGACTCAATTCTGTGGCGGGGCAAAATTACCTACCCGTAAAGGACCATAATATCCAATTTGTGACACAGGGAGTATGAGTTTTTACTGTTTTCATCTTCAAGATTGAGGCAAATGATGCCTTAGCAGGTGACTGGATGACGGTTAGTTGAAATCATCAAAACAGGGTTTAGTATCTTTTTAAAAATAAACAGTTCCAATGCTTACTTATTTTGAAAAGTTTGTTACAACTGAAATTTTCAGCGATTCCAGGCTACTTCACTTGTGTGTTCTAAACAGATTTTTGACAGCTGATCTTGATAATCTATCACCAGCATAAAACATAGCCTCCACACTAGATTATCACAATGGCACAATCATTTGACTTGAACAGAAACATCACCATGTTTCAATACAAGAGGAGTTCTTGACCGACATCTTTCATTGTGACGACATTATCGAGTAATTTATATCTTACGAAGCGACATTAAACCACTAATAAATGGACCTGGCAGGTTCTAATGATGAGAACTGATGGGTATACAACAGATTCTGAGAGCATTGATCTGTCTTTGAAAGACACAATAAAGGATCATCAAGTAATATAACATACATCATAAAAGTAGCACGCGATTAAGACACGATACATATATTGAAATACATCAATATGCACGAATCACTGAAAAAGAAGATAGTGGGTTGTTAGTTTCTTTGAAATTCTAACATTAACGACAAAGTTAATTAGTAATTATTAATCAAGGTATAGATTCCAACTTTTCCAAGCTTTATCAATGTCACAACTCAACCACAAAACTTGCACTGGTATCAAAAGTTCATACCACCAACTCCCTCCACTTGTCGACTCCTCCGTCAGTATGCAGATATCGAAGAAGATTCTGATATCAGACACAGACTGAAGCTGAAGACAATCAGACCTGTACAGAATTCATGATTGATGAATGAGCGCAGCTACTCTTTGACAAACACAAGGTCTGACGGTAACCCAAAATGGAAATAGTGGAATTTTAGTCATGTGGATTGCAGCAACTTCTGCTCGGCAGCCCACAGAAACGCATCAACTAATTCAAGTTGTGGTGTTTCATGATGTCACTTAGCGAAATTTTACCAGGTTGTCTATTTATAGAATGTGTCATTTGTGAGATGTCGCCATTAACCTGAGATTAGTCTATGTGATTTTTCAAGGATGTTTAAAGCCACTATTAATAAGAACTAGTAACTCCACCTGGTGTGCAGACACCTGATCTGAGCCAATTCTCCAATCGGCTGATAGTCACAGCTATAACTACACCAAATGGCAACCTACAAATCCAAACTTTTTTCTTTCATCCTTCAGCAGTAACGGTTTTGTCATTGAATCCCAAGCTTAGAAATCACTTACAATTTGAGTGCTATAGCCTATAGGTTTAAGTTAAGAATAATCTAACATCCAAAAACGGTTAAACTCAAAAGTTACATTCTTGGCAACGGAAACCACACAAAAAATCGGATAGTTTGGTTCTTTAAAGTACATTTCACCTGAGCCATGACTCTCTCAACATCACTTTACTTACGTTTCTTCTGAAAATAGGTAGGTCTTGTTCTAAAAAAACCTTTTTGATAAAATGCGGACCTCTGTACTGTTAATTTCTATTCCTAACACAACCAATATTTACTTAGCTGTGCAAACCAAATCAAATAAGTAATTTCTGCCATGCATCTCTCGTGGAATCAGGCATTAATTAGAATGACGCTTTGGACTCTTCCGATCAATACTCGGCCAACACTTGTTGCCAATATGTAAGACGCTTATCAGAAAGTACCAACCTAATTTCTAAGGCATATCACCAACTGAACATCAGGGGCACTTAAAACACCATATGCTGGAGTTGATACACAATTTGTGATGATAAAATTCTGACTAGTCGAATGCTCATCCCTTAACCTTTGGCAGATTGCCGTCCTCTCAGGCAGCTTCCATCATCACAAGCATCAGGTCAAATTACCACCTCAGGAAGGGGGTACTCAACTATGTTTCTGACTGGGGTCATGTATTTGAAAAATTATGGTCCACCCAAATGGTCTCGAAAAAAGTACCCATTTGTACACAAACAAGTCATCCGTCCCTAGAATTTTGTAAAATTGGTTCTTTATCGAGACGGGATTTCATTTATGTTCCCAACTCAAGCCACAGGTAATGTGTGCACATGCCCTTTTCAATTTGCAATTTTTGGGTTGACCAAGTCCAATGAAATGTATTCTCTTCTTGTCGCTGACGGTTTCTTCATTCTTGTAGGTAACGAAAACAGAATCATATCAGGGTAAGGAATATTATGAAATCAATTCTATTGGTTAAAAGCCCTAATTCAGTTTTTGTTTTTTGCCAGTTAAACAATTTCATTAAAAAGTTACTTGATAAAACATGAATTAAGACTTCACAAACTAGGTTGACAATGAAACTGTACGAGGCAAAATGCCACATGTGTGTCAGCACTGTAAAACTGCCAGGCCGTCAGTACAGTAAAATTTCACCGATTTTGGACNCGAAAACAGTAAAAATGGCCACTAGGTGGCGCAAACTATGTCGAATCCATCCGAAAACGGCAGGATAGCGTCATCTCACTACTAGGTGCCTACATACCAAATTTCATGAAAATCCGTTCAGGACTTTTGAAGATACAAAGGTAAGCGTAAAAAACTAAAATTGCCACTAGGGGGCACACCGGTAGTCGGATCCGTCCGAAAGTTCGCACATGCCGTCCCATTCATGAATGGAACATATGTGCCAAATTTCATGAACGTATGTCAAAGGGTTTTGGAGATAGAGCACCGGACGCCGGACGGACGGATGGACGGACGGACAGACGGACGGACGGACAGAGATGACGGCATAATGCGTCCACATATAAATATGTGGGCGCATAAAAATGAGAAAATAAAATTTCACCTGTCAGCCATTTTGTGTCCTAAACTGATGAGATTTTACCCCACATTATTTTGTTTACAAAGCTTTCTAAGGATATGTGGTTGGACAAAGGAGCCTTTTCCTTGAATTTCTAACACCCAAAGTGAGCCCTCTGTAGGGAATTACACCCTATTAAAAAGAGATATTGTCAGAAAAGGCACTGTACACTGATCCTTAAACAGTCCCCATAGGAGCAGAATGGATCGTATTTGATGTTGGATAATTAGTCTTACTACAAGACCCTAGGACACAATTTCCTCGACCTGGATTACATTAGCCACGAGTACCGAGAAATCGGGCCCCCATCACAAGATTAAGAATCGAGCCAATTAGTGAAAGAAAGCCTCATTTGAACAGGTTATTAATTTTGATTTCTACGGGAATATGAACAGTGGTGTGTCAATGACCTCTGCAATGACTATGGGTACTAAAACAATCACAACTGAATACTGATTATCCTAGTTTTGATCAAGATCATTATCAAACGAACGATGATGTTGCTATAGCAATATTCTCCAAGACTATACTATTAACATCACAGGCACTACTTTGTAAAAACACCAGTTACCATCAGTTTTGCTTCATTACAATATTTAGCAAATAAACGATTTTGAAGACTTGCATACAAATTCAGTATTGACTTGCTGATATCCATCAGACTAACTATTATGCCACCTGGGGTCAAGCTCAACATTAAAGACAAATAAACAGCTCATTGCTTGTGGTAACAGAACTGGATGTGATCACTTTTTCCATTCTAACTGGGCCAATTTAAATCCAAATTGTTTCATCAAAACTGGTAAAGGCGACAGAGTTTATAGAAACTGGACCTTTCCTAACTATGACATCTTCTAGTGAATTTCTAAAACCTAACCCAGGACATGAACACTTTGGCCTTATCAAAACTGCAAACAGACAACAATACCAATTGTGGACAAACAAGAACAATTACAGCAGAATTGCATTTTTTATTTTTCAAGGGCTTCCAACACTGTTGTAAATTCCCACAATTCTTTTCAATAGATTCTGTTGGTAGCTGTTTGTGCTACAGAACATAGATATGGTAAAACATAACTCTGGTACTCCATGTAATTTATTAATAAGAATGAGAAAATAAAATGTCACCTGCCCACCATATCGTGTCCTAAATTGATGGGGTTTTACCCTATGTCTTAAACTGGGGGTTATTTACACGTTCTTTATCTATAATCTTAGTACTTTTTTATATTTAGCATTGAATTAATACAGTTCATCCGTCATTTTGTAACTTTCAATCTAACTCTGTAATGAGTGCAACTTTTCATTAAGCTACTGCGCTTAGCTGACTTTGCTAACTCAACGAGGAATAAGTTGATTTCTTTGTAATGTGAAAGAACTTCACCAACATCGACTTGAGCTGAAAAGGCCCAATTACTACTACTATATGGTACTTCTATACCATTTATTGAGTACCCAATATTGTGCATAGGCAACATTTTATTTTGCCAAATTTGCCAATAAAATAGAGGTAAAGAAATTTCAATCTACTGTAAGCTAATGTGTAGATGTTATAAAACAACATTTGGAAAATTTTTCCAAATTTTTGTTAATATATCGGCAATTGGTGGTGCTTTGTTACTCAGTTAATTTCGCCCACCTGTCAACTATCAAAGTCTGTGTATAATCAGTTTAATAGGACACACCCTGAATGACAACAAAATAAATTTAAAATCATAGTGAGTGCAAAATAGGTGGAAATTTCTGAATTAAAGCCAAGAAAGTTTGTTGCAGTACAGATGTAGTTCGTGCACTGATAACAGTTATTGACAAAAAAGCATTGAAAAATTTTTAATTCTGACCTGATGATCAGTAAGAATTAATGGGAAAATGGCAACATCAAGTATTTTCTGGGTCAAAATTGAAATACCTAAGTTACTGCAGTGAAAGCTGTAGGATTCGACACTTGTTGGATGCCCATTCAAAATCATAAAAAGTGCTAAATTACTCACTTTCGATACAAAATTCTACTCGAAAGAAAATTATTACCGATTGCTTCAACAGCAGACACGCTTTCATTGATTACAAACCGCTTCATTTTCAGTGTTCAGGATGAGTAAATGACCTACCTATGTTTGTGGGCAACATAAAAAACAGCTGTTACGGATACTCATTTTCAGACAATAGTTAAATATCCATCTACAAGATAACATTGTTATCATCCATTTGTGATTACAGGATGAAGCATACTAGTATTTTCAATTACCATCAAAAATTCAACAAACCAGCCTACTAGAAGAATGAAACCCTTCAAAAATATCTCCTTTAGAACAGCTCATTTTCCATAAAACAAACTCTTTCTTGCCATGAACAGCTCACCCCTATGAGTGGCAATGCATAAGCCATCCATGGAGGTACATCCTCTTGATAATTTAAAAGCATTCAATACCGTTTAATATGCAGTCTCATGGATACAAAAATAATCAATTCTAAAATATTAAATGAAAAAATCGCTAACAGTACATTCGACCTCAACTGAGTGTCGACAGCAGACCTGGCAGATTGGAGCCTGGGAAGGAACTTGTAAACTACAGCTGACAAAAATTTTAAGCAACAGCGCATAAAAATCGTTTTAGTCTACTTTAACAGAAAATCGGTGCATCTAGAACAAAAAAAAAATGCAGTCAACGTTTTGGTAAGAACAGCACACCTGACACGAGGGACATTGAACGTTTGGATTCCACAGTAGACTGGAAGCATAGCAAGATATCACAGCAGTAGACATCCTTTAACCATAGATAACTCTCCCTTCTGGGGATTTTTGCCGTAGTCCTTTTCCTTTTCAAACCCACCGACTTAATGGTTTGCTTTCAATTCTGTAACTGATATTCCAATAAGATGCTAGTCGTTCAATCAGCCTGCCACTGACAACACCAGTGGTTAATCCTAGTCACTGACGACAACAAAATACGAGCTTCTTATAACAGATGACTAGTTGGTTTTTTTGGTAATACCTCAAACCATTCCAGCAAAGTGTTTCTTTTTTGATTGTAATGGCTGCTAGAGATCAGCCAATGTGACACTTCTCAGAAAACAACTTAATGAAGACCGTAAACTGTGTAGTGAACCAGCAGGTTCTTGTTAACCTTCATCAGAAATAACCTAATGTAATTTAACTGGTGGGCGGTAATAACAAGAAAAAATTGCTACGCTGTGGCTTTCATTGGTATCTACTGCATGTCTAGTGTCTTGAACGTCAGCCCCCCAATCGTTCAATGGCCAGGTAAATCATTCCTGCCAAAATCTCGCCTCCATAATGTCTGTTTCAAAAAACAATTTTGTGGAAAAGTCGACCTCAATGATACTCATCCACCGCTGCATAATATACAATTCAATTTGAACCATATTGGAATCACAAGAAACTCCTACTAAAGCTGACCAAACAGCCTGAAAAATGTGGGGGAAATGCACATAAATCACAAATTTTGGAGGAAACAAAAAGATAGGGCATGTTTTGGACAACCCTGTACAATTCTAAACTCAACTGGTATTTTTTCAAAAACAGATTTAAGTAACAGCAAATAAATCATCATTTCTAAGGTCTATACCATTGTGAGTACCATGAGGCAGGTAAGCTATGGATATTCACAACCATGTAAGAAACCTTAAGTTTAAAGAAAGAAAAAAATCAACTTGACAACTATTTTTCTCAGAAATTAGCAAGACTTTACCATAATGTAGTGAGAGCACAAACTCAAAATCCTTGATTAAATCTGATCCTTTTTTGTGCAAGACAACTCTAGTTGATGGAGACAAGAACAAATATTTTGTGATGTTGGCATTTTTGTAATTCATTTAAACACCCCCCGTGGACAATGTTGAATTGCAACCCGCTGAACACTAAGAACTAGATAAAACTCCATCCACATCACTTTTTGTTATTGTTTTGGACAAGTTTTCCCAGATGAAATTTTCATTTCCCATGAGTTACTTTTCCTACGAAAAGTGGACAAATAGCCACATCCCCATCAGAACTTTCCCAGATCCTTCAGTGGTTACCCACAATGCTGCGCATCAGAATAGTGCTTTTGTTAAACTGATATACACCGGTACTGTGAATGTTGCAAAAGATCATTTTTATTTTGCAAAATATTGTCTAATGGTTACCATTAATGCTAAAAAGACTAAAGTAGAGATTCCCTTGATCAACAAAACAGAAACGGTGATATCGTTTTTGGACAATTTTTATTGCATACCTTTGAAAAAAAAAACAATTCCAACAGAACTCTTCACAGCAATTCGATTTCAGAAGTTAAATATATTGAAAAATCACCAGTTTCAGTCAACGGTAGTTTAATTCATTTCAGCAAGTATTTTGTTGTCCTGAAATCGTTGGCTGATGCGATAATTGCACTGCTCTATACAAAAGACGATACATTAGTGTTTCTGTGATCTGTATAACAAATCTATTGACAACGTAAACACAGCAGCAGTACAAGCCAAATTTCTAATGTTTAATGGACGAGATCTCAAATATGGTAACAACCATATACTTATGAATGATCCTCAAATGTTGAAGAAAAGTGTAAATTTCAGATTTCAAATCGCATACTTATACTCAGATTACAATAATCTTTGAATGGAAAAACCTTATTGCATCGTGTAAGAATTATAGTACGCCAGTCCTCAACTAAACTCTCCTCTTTCGTGGAGGTAGAAAAATGTATTACAGGACTGACCTATTTTCAAAATGAAAGGCACTCCTCAGTTGATCAATAAAGGAAGCAGAGGTGTTGCATTGTGGGTAAATACCTTAGAATGAGAGTGGTACTTTGCTAATTCAGGATCAGTATCTGTTATTTCAGTTTGCCTAAATATAAGTAATACTGAATGTTATTGGACTAAATCTGTTTCATTTGTTAGTTCAAATTTCAAAACAAGCATTTTTGTTTATCCAGTATTGCAATTACCCCTACTAGTGTTTACAGCCAAAGCAACAAAGCTTGAAGACATTTGTACCCAAATTCTGAGTAGCTATGTCTTGAAATCAGAAAACCAGACTACAAAATGTTGATAATCATTTGGCAGTGGACAAATTATAAGCAATTCTTCTACAATTGTGGGATCTTGGAAAAAAACAAATCTTTTCATTTTCAGACTAAACTATCACAGCCAGTTTCTCACAAAAATTCAACAAATACAACACAATCTATGAACTTTTTTAACTTGAAGTTGAATTTGCCACCTCGCTCCATGTCATTCCGGTACAAAATGGGTTAATTTGTTCATTTTCACAGTTTAGCACAGTTATGGCTACTTAAGTATCAAGTCATCTATCAAGACTTCAAAAGGCTTAAATTTTCAACATTCAATTGAATATCCTTCAGGAAAAAACAAACTTTAGAATATAACACACCACCCCTTTAGGATATATCTAGTTTGAAATAATTACCATTTCAATGGACGCTAATTATAAGGAAATAGCTTTAAATTGAAGCACCAAGGAATTTCATTGGTTTTCAAATTTTGATCATTTGAGTAAGAAAACTCCTTGCAAATTTGGCTAAACAGTTTTGCACAACATACATGTATTAGCAATTGATTGATTTATGGAAATGTTTTTCAAGGCAGTTTGACACACTAACCAAGTAATTCATGGCTAAAATAGGATATTGTCTACACCACGATGAGTATAAATTTAATATCGAACTTAAAGTTTTGATGATGACATAGCGTTCCTATCAGAGACTTATAGCGATCGACTAGTTAACGCGTCCACCTTGGCGGGAATCTTCGTAACGTGGGTTGTGATGTTAATTCCTGGGCTGATATTACATAACAATGTTTGAAACCAGGCATGACTGTATCAAATCAGCCAACGATATCACATCTCAACCCACACGACTAAAATTCCAGCCAAGGTGGATACTCCAACCAGTCGCCATTCATTACGATTCTCAGTGATAGGAATGTTACATCATCAAAGCTAATTCATAAGGTAACGTAGGCCTCTGGCCCATATCACACCCCATATCACACGAACAATACAACCACTTAACAACGAGGTCAAAAAATAGAATATACTATTAGGTTATTTACAGTAAAATTATCACCGACATACATTTAGCATTACTGTCAAGATTGAATGCAAAAACGAAATGACAAGGCACACGACTGTGTGTAGCAGTCTCAAAGGACGCAGCGTGCCATCTAATTCATCACCCCCACGTTGCTTTACACCTAATACGCCAACTGTTATGAACAGCAGTCATGTTGAGTTGCCTCAGACCGCTTCAATCTGCCAACTTCCAACTCTCCCGGGGACCATTAATGGTAATTAAATGCGATGAAATCACGCACACCAATGATTAACTCTAATTTCTAGCATAAACTATTGCCGGGGAACACGCTAACTCCATCTGTTGATGATTGATGAACAATTTAGTGGCGGCAATCTTATGTCTGCAGCAGCAGAATATCAAATCATCATAGTCCGGCTGTCATGGATGCCCCCACAAAAACATGTGCACAAGACTTGTTACATTGTCACAGATAAAAAGTTACGGAGATTGATCAGTTAAGTAAAACTTAATGCCGCGTGCATCAATCCGTTGAAAAAAGCGAACAGACAGTTGACCAGGAAGTTAAAAGGCATATCTGCAAACATAAACTGTTTAGAACAGAGGCTATTGTCTGGTAATAAACAGATATTGTGTTTATAAAAAAGTCAAAATTATTACCACTACAGACCCACCACCTTGCACACATATATTGTTAATTGTATTTCTGGGCAGTTAGTATTATCTAGCGTATTTACGTACTTAAAAAATCATGTGTGAAAAATAAGAAATAATCAACCAAAATTTAACAATTAAAAGAAAGACAGGGCAAATTTGAACCATTTTTAAAAGCACCAACAGTGCTGCCACCCTTAGTCTGATGAATTTAAACACTGAAATCATTAAATCTGGTTTTCCGTCCAGTCTTTAATTTTACTAAGACTCGACTAAAGTGCACAATTACTCAACTCCTCAGTTCCACCAGAAAAATGTGCGCACTCATTCTAGTGAGTTTCAGTTTAGGAGACTTTCCAGTAGCGATGTGGTGGCTGAAAACAAGGAACCAGATACTAGTGACCACCTACAGGACAAGGGGGCAATTTTGACTTTTGTTTAAAATGCATGACATCTAATGACATATGGCGAGTCAAAAACATTCCCCTATGCCACCTTCTGTAAAGAAGAAGTATCTACTCATACGACCATATGGTGATAAAAGACACTCAGGTCCCAGCTGATCAGCCTCCACTGCTTTCTGAAAGATTCTAATCATGTGCTATTGTTTGCTTCTTAAGATACTGATTTCATCAGTGTCTGCTCAGGGATAATTCTGATGATACCCAGCACCAATGTGTATGCTTGATGCTAGTGTAGACTACCAAGATGAGTAAGGGCAGTGCCAACTGCTGCTGATAGGGGGCTTTGCAACTTGCCGGACTTCACTAAAGTTGTTCCAGACATGGCGAAACTATTGGCTCATTAAGAACTGCCTAACAACAGCGTACTGACCAGACTTAAAATGTTTTCAACATCCACACCATATTAACATTGACATATTTTTGATGGCTAACAGTGGCTTCAAAGCGTCTGCACAGTTAGCAGAAGGTCCTCTGAGGGTTCGAGTCCCGGTCGGGGGGCAGAAATCTCTTCAGACTTGTTTGCATTAGGTCAGGTGATGTTGCCAACAGATGGCGTGGTGACTAGACTTAAAATGTTTGCAACATATTTTCCATGCTGTATTGAGATGGACGTATTCATAAACATAACGTTCTGTTAGTTCATTTCCTGTTCCTCATTTTCAGTTTGTTGTGTTGACAATCCACAATAAGTCATCAATGTTATTTCTGAGAGAAATCTTTACCTTGCGCAAAGAAGTGGAGGTAATGACACTATTTTATATTCCAAACCAATATACATTACAATAACTCCTGCCACTGAATGTAATTGGCTATTAATGGAAATCCCAGAAGTCTTATGTCCAGCAAACAGAAATGTTTCAGAAGCTAAATGGACCGTGTTACTGTTGATCATTCAATCATAGTTCAACGGAAATTTCCCCATTATTTAAAATCAACATTTTCTTCACGCTACTATGGTGAGGAAAATCAAAATATCTTTAGGGTATTAAATTCATACCACACGGTTGAGTTGAAGTTTTGCACAGTATCGGTTTCTAGGAACACTGGATTATTTAACTTTGGTCCTGTATCCAAGTCAATTTGAGTGCAACTTAACTTCTCACTAAACAGGTGGATTAAAAGCCTATCTTGAAAGGTAACACTTGTAAATTTGGATCCTACAGTACATTAAGAACATCGCTCTGAGCTAACTAAGTTCCATAAATAGTCAAATGTAATGAACTGTTAGGCGTACTGGTTACTTAGCTTTTGTCTACGTCACCGCGAGAATCACCTTTTAATTCAAACTGCTGTGAATAACACCCGCACATAATGGTGTTCTATTCAGACATCTATTCAATACAACTGTTATCGGCCTTTTGTTGTTTGTGCAGGGATCTTGCGGTGACGCAATAAGGCGTGAAAAGGCTGCTTCGAGGGGCCTATATTTGCGTGATTAAACTCGCTTTTTCTTATTTTGCTAAGGCTTTGCTAGGAGTACCTGGTTATCCCAATACATCTAAAATAACAAAATTCCGTTGAAGTCAGGCTTTAACACCCACACACTGTCACGTCAGCGTGGCATGACCAACAACTGTAAAACACACGCTTTCTGCAACGTACATTTAAGTGCATTGATTACTTTATCCCCAGACCCAATTTAAACATTTCCACTGGCTGGAACTCTCCTAAACACTGAAGCACACGCAGGTTAGTGGAAAATGACAAAAATTAGCTAGATGGCTTGACAGCGCTGCTGGTTCTGAAATCAGAGATGTGATTTGTCGAGAGACAATAGCCATGTACTTACAACGCTAAAATCTTCCCATAAGGAAATGGAAACGGTCCCATAAGTCAACATTCCAACCTCAAGCATACACGCAAAACACAGGCATTCACTTTTTACATGGTCTCACATGATCCTTCCTTTCCTCCAAGAAACTTGACTTACTGAACTACAGTCAGTTGACTTTTTGCGTGGATGAATGACAGCCCCACAAACAAACAAAAACACTGAAAGCGTTTTGAGGAGCGAAGCCATCTTGCACCATATTTTGACGAAAAGCAATAGGTCTTGAGCTCGCCAGAAGTTGCATTAACTTTGTTTCACGCCAAACAGGCAGGAAATGCAACACAAAATCCAGCGTGCAAATACACAAACAAATTTTCCATCAGAGTAACACATTTCATTTAAGTTCTCGTAATCACTTTTGTAAAGAGTTCATTGTGCGCATTAGTGTACAAATTCATCTTCATATGGGCGCATACATTCACTGCAAAACAAAGGAAACCCCTGCCATTATGAAGAACAGTGATTATTGATAAAAATACAAGGAGCGTGAATGCAAACATGAAAATGGTGATTATCTAAGCAGTCCTGATATTGATTACGTTAGTGCCACTAATACGACAAACACCTCAGCATCACTTTTTGCAACCTGTTGGATATCCAGATCGTACTATTCAAATATGTGCGGATGTACCATTAGACAATAGTATAAAGATGTCTATGGCACGTAACACAGTAAATTAGTGTGCTGAACCAATGCGGGAAAATTTGCCTTGCTAATATGACAACCAATGAACCATTCGAAGGGCGATCGTATGGTAACTCTTCACATATTTACTACATGCTATTTCTGAAACATGGAAATTCATTTCATCACATTTCTCAATAAAAAACCAGCATCAAGGAAATTCTATTCAATATGCAACGTAGTCTGTGCTTTGATAAAACAACACTTCTTGGTAACTTTTCGTCATCTGCAACCGAGGCAGCCTTTGAAAATTCTGAAAATGGTCATTTTGGCATTTGTCTTTGTGCAAAATATGTGAAAAATTACCATACTCCAAAATTTCTTTAACACTTTTGTCGCGACCATTAAGCCAGACAGCAAAAAGAAATTCAAATAGCAACCCAGAACACGTCATTAAAACACATGACTAGAGAATGCCAGTGGAAATCCTTTTACATGATGCAATTTTTTTGTCACAGATTTTCTACGATTCCAGTAATTTTCACTTTAGCAAAAAACATGGATGAAGAGTAAAATTCTACTTTGTTAAAATTCTACATAAATCAAAATAAAGAAGACCACTTTCAGTCTATTACAAACAATGGTTGTGGCGTGCAGATGTCAAAAAACATTTGCTGAACCTCCCATTGATTTGCAAAAGGTAATCAGCCTTGGAAGAATGAAAAAAGGACCATTTTGGCAACTTTTTTTGCAAAATAAGCGGAGAATTACCATGCCAACTTTATACAACCCGACTGGTAACAAAGGATTTAATAACCTTTTCAGAAAATGATCAGTACTTAATGAAGCTCAAGTGATGTTCTGTGTCGCATATCCGCAGGGGCCATTATTTGATGCAAAACTAATGTATCATCGTGGAGAGGAACTGGCAAATGTCACTGTAAATTAATCAGCAAGCATGAAATGGTTTCTATTGTCTTTTTTGTCTTCTTCCTTTCACAGGCTTCTATCACGAAATGAAATTCATTCCCCAAACACGTTATTGCTGAAAAATCAATACTTCACATTTTGTACAGCTCTCGAACCCAAATTGCTAAAAGAGTATTACAACTTTTGAATTTCTATAAGGAATTGAACTGATCTCGATCAAAAATCATTACTGTCAACAAGAACTGCAGAAACAGCTTTGGACAATAAAATAATTTGAAGAAGTCTTGAGGATAAAATTCCTGATGATTCTAGCTCAAGTCCAGATCCAATGCCAACCACACAAGACACATGCTGCAAACGAAGAGACTGGCTTTAAGTTCTTGCTACTGGAAAACACAAAATTTTACACTCACCGACTCTAGTTTAGTAGTTAGTCTCCACGTCACAGGGTCACGTATTTTCTCAACCAAATTTGAATTAATGATCTACGTTAACAAAAACAACGCAAATGAATATTTCAAGCACTTTGTTTCATTTGTTCAATCAGGTAATCTTATACATAGATGACCTTTCCAACCAACTAGTTCGAAGGTCTTTTTTGTCAAACTGCTGCAGATGTACGGACTAGTGTGTGAAATGTAAGTGGCAATGTGACCTGAAATACGAAGGATGTCCTTTGTAATGGCGAATATAAGGTGCATATATTACATATACATATACATAAATACAGTCACATACATAATAAAGAAGTTATAAAATTTAGATAGATAGTACTCTAAATCAACCTCAAGGATGTAATCACAGGTGAAATGTGAACAAATCAGAAAATAGCTCAACGGATATCTGAGTGTGATTCGTAACTTTCACATTGACGGTTCGACCAAAAACCAAACCTGTGTACAGTTCATGTGAAGGTCAGCATGACGCGCCTGTGAGATGTTTCAAAACAAAAAAAAAAACATTTGAATTGCATCAAACTAGTACGTCAAACTAGTTTCCGCAAAAATAAACTTGTTTGCCACAGATTGCTAAACTGTTGTTCTACTAGTAAGAATTGATATCCAATTGCAATTGCAAATCCCGAGTGCAAAAATTGCAGCACACAAATTTCTTTTGAAGCTCGGAATTATTGATGTTAAACTAGATATATCACTGCAAAAATACTCGCAAGGTCATGTGCTTTGCATGGTTTTATTGAAAACACTCAATTTTAATAAAAGTACAATAAAAGAAGCAAATGACTCCAAGAAGGCTGGTTCAATTAAAATGAAATGCGCTTCACCAACAAGAATATGCGTGTTAAGGCCTAAATATCAATTAGTATTAACAAATTTGACATTTTTATTTTTCTTTCATTATAAAGATGAATGAACAAGAAATTTGTTTAATTTTTCACTAAGTGTTGTTTTTAAGCATTCTGCATTCTCTTTGTTACCTTTCTGCTGATGAGTGACAGGTAGCGCAATATTAACCTGAACTATGGTAATCTTTTGAGATAAATACCGTAAATGTTCGGGTTAACGCCCTGGGCGGTTAAATTGGCAAACCCAAAAAATCGGGGGTGGGCGGTTAACCAGACATGGGCGCTTAAACGTGAAATTTCAAGAAATCCAGGGTGGGCGGTTAACCGAACATGGGCGCTTATTACGACAGGCAACCGCCCTGGGCGGTTAATCTTACCTCGTAGTACTCGGAACGCGTAGCACTTTTCAAAGAGCGTTATCGTCACGTCGCCACATGACGAGAAAAATGTCATAACAGCGGATGATCCCAAAAAAGATTCTCCTGCCCTCAAATTAGTTATTCACTATTAAATTCACAGAATTGCTGAGTAATAGCCCCGTGGCGTACTGTGGTCTTGTTACTTTGCCCTCTAGAGCGCAGACGACCAGTGACCACGCAGCCTCTACTTGGATTGCAACTATTTCAAGATGTGACCTTGTTATAGTGTGCGCACGTGCAAGCTTCACGTGTTGCAGAGGTCACAGCAGACATCAAATTTATGGTTACAGTCTCGTACTGAGCTGCCAAGTTCATACGTCTGAGAGCAGTTTTAAAATTAGTTGTAATAAAAGTTTAAAAAACTTAATTCAGATGTTTTTTGTGTTTAGGATGTTTATAGTCGACACTCCGTGACTCAATGACATTTTCAGCGTATGGTTCTGCGGCAAGCTGTTTTATCTCGACCGCCCGGCATTGCTCACTTGCCGTTGCACCAAACATGCTCGGCAAAGAACTAGGCCTAAGACAAGAATCGGGGTTAAGCGGCCATGAGCCACTCATCAATCAAGAATAAAATTTCGAGCCACGACATAAATATGTGATAAAACGCCACAAAACAGCGATGTTTCAATTCATTCTTAAACGATCACCTTACCAAACTTCATGGTGGAAAAACATTTATTTTTCACGCAAGATGTCCAGATTATCCTATTTATATCACTTGCAATAGGCCTATCACACTGCGGCACTGTTTGGTCCCGCTGTTAGCAAGCAATGTCTCAGTCGGCTGACAGTCGAGACTTGGAAATGCCGTCAAGTAATATAACGGCCTCATTCAATATGCATCTCATTTTTTATGGCCAAAGATAGTGGCGGGAATCAGCACGCACATAGGGCCTACGAGTGAGTAACCTGTGAATCACATGTTGGTGTCAAGGTAACATGCCCTACAAAGTGTGGGAACTTGCGCACGTGCACCAAAATGACTACAAAGTCACACATCAAAAGAGACTAGCCCTAAGTAACAAAAACGGGCGTGACTATGTACTTTTAAGCTGTTGTTACGAAAGACCCAGTTCTTTCCTCTGTTGCCAATGTTCCCCAAAACTGCGATGTCAAGTCTATTCCGATATTTCCCCGCTCGATGCTCCCTAAGCCCATGCCCGTAGCTAGCTGTGTGAATCTCCTACCCACTATCGCCAATTTTCAGTTAGTCTACGTCGTAGATATTTCAGACTCGAATGGTAAGAATTTTTGTTCAGGCTGAAACTGGCCAATGTATAAACAAAATTATTCTGGATGGCGAAAAAGGGGATGTGGAAACGATAATTCACACAGTCACGCTTATACGTGGGGGCTGATGCAAGAAATAGCAAAGAACAGCCAGCCACATTACTTAAATCTGCTAATGCCAGTTTGACTGAGAGGCAGTAAGCGAAAAACAAAATTTGACTAGCAGTTTTTTATTACCTCAAGATCATACACAAACATACATTATTGCCAACCTTTGAATCCAGAAATTGATAGGCAGCAACGAAATTGGTAACCCAATAAGGCACTTGTACTGTCCCTTCAGTCGCCACACATCTTCTATAACCCGGCAGTTACATTCATCAAAATATTGAGAATTTGACATCTTTCCGTGAGTTGTGAGATTTGCTCAAAGTACAAGAGCTTCCCACCTTAACAGAATTTGGAGGGTTGGCAAAACCATTGTCACATTTCTCTGGCGTTATTTTTTCGAATATATGATTTATCTAGTGCACTGCAGATGAAACTCAGCGCGGCAGACAAAGTCGCTGAAAACGGAAGTTTTGACGCCGGCGGCATTCTTCAACTTTGTAAACATGGGAAGAAAATAAAGTGACAAAAACGTTCAAGTATATTTTGAAGTGAGTCCATGACCCTAGACAATAACTCGTTACTTGTATTGTAATTCACATTGCTAAATAACTGTCTGGGAGGCCCGGCGTCGTTGCGCTCATTGTGATCATCGATCTTTTTCTAAAAGTCGGGGAATCGCGCGTTTCCTTAGCACTGGGCGCTAAATCTTCATTCTTTAAAAGTCCAGGATGGGCGCTTAACCAAGAGGTGGGCGCTTAACTGGAAATCTTCAAAAATCGCAGGGGGGCACTTAACTGAGCAGTGGGCGGTTAAATCGAAAATCCACCTAAGTAGGGGGTGGGCGGTTAACTGAGCATAGGCGTTAACCTGAACATTTACGGTAAGTTATGCAACCGATTCAATGTCCCACTGGTGTTATTTTGTCATTCGTAACACACGCAGAATTTCCCATTCTGTTTACTGTCATCGTTCATTTGAAGCAGACGTACACAACTTAAATCCTAAGAGCAACACAAAGTGCTCAGAAAGGCCAACAGGTGGCACAGAATATGTTGAATCAGTCCAAAAACAAAAAGGTGTCACCACCTCGCTAATAGTAATCCATTTGCTAAATTTCATGGAAATCCATCCAAAAACTCCAAAGATGGAGACGCAAATGCAACGAAACAGAATTGTCACCAGGTACGGCAAAGCTGTAGTCGGATCCGTCCAAAAAGTTTTCATGTGTTACCATGTTCATATGGGAAATCAATAGACTTCGCAAATTTTACAAAGATCTTACACTGAGACAAAATATATTCATAACTTTATTCAACTAAATGCTTATGCAACTCTTCCGAAATATAGTCCATGTTCTCCCAAAAATACAGATAAAGAAAATTTTAGTACATTAGTGATAAGATTTGTAATGTATACATACCATAAAGCAACAATTGGTTAATTTAAGTGCAGTAATCGGCTTTTGAAAAATGGAAAATTACAATTTTGGCACTTACTATTGTGCAAAACAGGTAAAGAATTACTGTAGCCAACTCTGAACTTCGTAAACCACAGAAAAATGCACCACAAACTTCAAATGCCAATCCGAGGATTCCTAATTAAACTTGCAGATATAAGTTATTACTTGCAAGCGTCACAGGAACGATAACCTTTCAGAATATAATTCGCTTTAATTAGTGGTTGTTCCCACTAACAGAGATACTAATAGGTGGTACTCAGAATTTGCCAATACTTACACTAACTAGAATTTTTCAAAACATAAAGCTGTGTGTTAGTCGCCCTTAGGCCTACAGCTGTGCTCAGACCAACTAAACTTCTTTGTAACTTTTTCTATAATTGTAAAGTGTTATGTAATGGTACAATTCACACTGACAGCTAAAACCATTATAATTCATGCTTTGATGAAATCGTGCCTTGTGGGTATCGCCTTCCAATTCACCCCAGTATGTGTGTGTGTGTGTGTGTGTGTGTGTGTGTGTGTGT
>NMRA01000045.1:483715-615157 GCA_002633005.1 Phoronis australis | reverse complement strand
TAGAGACGCTATTTGGAAAACTTGAGGAGGATTTCAGGTAATTTGTTGAGTCAAAGCTGTATTCTTATTTAAGAATTCAAGCCCTATCGACGATTGCGAGACCAGCAGCTACGCATTTGTCGGCAAGATTTCGCCCTGGAACTTCAGCAAAATTTTATGAAAAATGATCGTAATTTAACAACGAATTTTGATAGCAATGTACCACAATTTTGTAGAAACTAAATAATAATAATCTGCACGCTTTATCTTAGCGCGTAATGCATATATTGTGCATACGTTAAGTGAGTCGACCCAGAACAGGTGATTGTGCAGAGACATTATTGTCAAAATTGCTCATGATGTTGGCTTAGTTCTGGTCAAGCGAAAACAAGTTTTTTTTCACTACCAACCGCCGTGGAGTATTTGTTACTGTTTCTTTGTTGGGCAGTTTTTAAGATATGTTTTCTTGCCGCCCTCAAAATGAGCGCTGCACACTTTATGCTACGAAGTCGGAAAGAATTCACGAAGTCGGCCTTTGCTACCAGCTCTACCGATGTCTCTGACCCATGTTTAACGCAGTTCTTGATCCTTGGGAAACAGGTAGTAACTAAATCTTTTATTTCGCTAACTGGTATTATAGCATGCCAGGCACACAACACGTATAACCTCCCTGTGGCCGGTTCGCCCCTACGCTTGCCGACGTACTTGTTTACCAGCTTAACCACAATGCAACATTCTGGCCCATTTCCAATATGGCGGCGTTGCAACTCCGCTATTGGTGGTTTTCTAAGGAAACTATAAGCAACTATTAGCAACGACACTGCCCTAAAATTGTTGACGAAAGCAGTGGCCCATGGCAATAACTTCGATGAGACCAGAGTTGACCATTCATACTGCATCACAGCATCAACGCTCCACTGTTAAATCCACCTGACTGTTTACTGCGAAGTTAACTGGTGCAATCCAGGACGGAAGTTAACCGTTCATACAAACCATGGTGTACTTGAGTTTGTATAAAAATAGAATGGAAAATAAAAAAATATTTCAAGTACAAAGATTAGATCCCGGGCCCAGAATGCAATTGTTTCAAAACTTCAAAGTAAATGTTGAAAAGCTTCATAGTAGAATACTGACATTTGCTGTTTCACCTGGTGAAAAGACAATCCATGGTAGCAATATTTAAACAGCAATGATAACATCGATGAATATCAAGTTGACTGATTTTCAATACCAAAATGAACGTCATTGAGTAATACCTTCCAAGTTGCGATGATCAGATAATTTTATGGCAAATAGTTAGAAATAAGTGAGAAAAATAATTTGGGATCAATTTACAATTCAAATAAACACTTAAATCTAAATTTCGCCAGTTTAGCTGATGCTGTAGAATACTTAACTGAAGCGGTTTGGGGTCTGAGAACTTAACCATGCTCACCCAAACTTAAGTTACCGTACTGCCAGATGAGCAGGCGTCTCAAATCACAGGCGTTGCTTACACGCGCCATTTTAGAGTTTACCAAGCCCTCCAAACACCATAAAGAATATTATGAGACCAATTTTATGAGAGTTAAAGACCTAATTTGATTATCGTCTATTAGCCAGTTGAACAGGACAAAATGTAACTTTAAACAATTGGAATGCAACGTGGAAGAGAGGCCAAATTTAGTTTTGTCAAAGATCTCAGAAAATAAATGACAATGAAAAATTTACTTCATTCTTGGTGGTTCACATCTTTCTGAGATTGGAAAAAACAAGTAAATGAAGCAAAACCTAACAAAATGTAAAAATGTGACAGCAAAGCATGGTAAACAATAAAAAATATCACGAAAGAGTAGCAAGCGTGAAAAGATGTGACACGCAGACATGGAAAACGTGAATAATCGCCATACTGGTGTCGAAAGGGTTGCCGCAAAAGCTATTAAAGTGCAGCAATGATACTGATATACACTCGGAAACAAGTTTCACTTAAAAATATCTCCTTAGAATCATTAGTAATTTTTCTACGGTTGGTATAAGACTTCCGAATCATGTTCCATATCATAGTTCAAGATGCAGTTTGATCGTAAAGATAATTAACAATGATGTGAGAACATTCATTTGCTTGAAATGCTAGAATCTTTTTCATGAGGATTTCATTATTTCTTTCATCCAAAAGTTGATAAACCAACTGAGCTTTAAAACCTTGAAAACTAAAGTCGACAAATAGTTTTGGACCCGACTTGTTTTTATAAAAAGTTACACCAAATCTAGGCCTACATCACATGTCTTCACAAAAAGTATATAGCATATAAAACTTTGATTTAGAAAGGAAAAACTGCCAAAGAATGGCAAAAAGGTCCTATTTGTATCTGGAGTTTTTTGCAGATTTCAAAAGCAGGGTCCATTCCTAATGGCAAGTATAATAGCCACAACTACAAAAAAACAAAATAATGGAAAACACCAAGTCGCCGAAGTGGTTCATGGGTTTGCTTGTGTGCAATACTAAGTCGGTAACATTCCAGGGATGGCAAGCCTAATTTAGTCGCCCAAAAAGCCTTCATTTCCACAGGAATTCTCGTAAAACATAATCTACGACTGTCAAGTGAAATTTTATTTTTTTGATTTTCATTATAAAAGATGAGTAATGCAAAATAAAGGCTTTATCAGCCTAAATTCTATATCATATCTACCATTGGACAATGTTATGAGAAACCGCGGCCATTCACAACATTAGGGGCCTTTGAAAAAATGAAAAAAGGCCAATTTTGGAAATTATCCTTCCCAAATTTACCGTAGTTTCCAAACAACTCTGGTAATGTTTTGAATTCCAACAACAAACTGAAAAATCGACCTTCTAAATGCAGAGCTCAATCCTGCATTGTATGGAGGTCTGGCTGCAGGAGGTTACAACACAGTAGTGACTAACTAAAACAAATCTCTATTTCATGATCAGTTGTGGTACAAAAAGGTGCCTTTTTCAATTAAATTTCAACTTCTTCATAAAAGTTCCCTACAAATGAGTTTTTAAATCATACTGTCTTTTTTCAAGAAAATTTAAAAATTCTCAACTCACACCAGAAGGACAAATCCTAAATACTCGAACATCGACTCTCAGGGTCTGATTCAGCCGTGACAAAAACAGATTGAACCACAGAAGCCTCTGTCCACCATCTGCCTCACATATTGAGTACTCACTCATAGACACACCATTTTAATCCCTAAATGTATCTCCGTACAACTCTCGTTAGCATGCCATCTATCTCATAAACTAATGATCAGTGCTTTCGTAGGGACAGTGTCCACGCCCACGGTGACGAAGCAAACCATTAGATATTAAAAGCACTTCAAAACACATTACTGTAATTATGATAAAATCTCGAGCGAATTTTACACGTAAAATAATTATCAACGTAGATCTTTTTCAAATTTTCAAAGCCTCTAACACTCTCATAAATGCCCACATTGTCTGATTGTAGCTATGTTATAGACTATCAACAAGATTAACCCTTTTATTTAGCGCTAACTTGTCTTTTTTTAAAAAGTGTCTGCAACACTGTGTCCTAAATCAGTGAGATCACAATCTGTACTAAGAGAACATTAATCGATCACTAGTCTGGTTGGTACTGTTTAGATTCCATAAAATGACATTTGGTAACGTTTTCATTATTGCAGCAAGGACAAAATAGAAAAAGACATCAAAAAGAACAAAAAAATGACACAAACGAACTGTTTTCAAAACAAGGACGGACGTTTCTTTTCTACAAAAGGCGGAGAATGCGAGAAAATGACCTAAACAGTTACAACGGGCAAGGTGAGTGTCGGTTGACTCCTAGATTTTCCCTGCACCCCATTAAGTCATTAGCTCTACGTGTTGATATACGTTTCTCGAAAAGGTGACCAGCAGAACTGCCAGAGCTGGGTGAAATTTTGGGGTCTAACGGAGCTCAATACACGGTGGTACATAGTTGTATTTTGACGATAGTCTTCCTAAAGCTAGCTGACTGGCTAGAGTTGACTAACAGTCCATAGAAAATTTGTAGAATTATTCTAAGAATAAATAATCAAATTTAGAGGATTTTATTTATAGGTTATTGATGTATATGAACACACTCCAACAAATGTCAGTAATAACAAGACTTTAGCCATACCTTTCTTGATACTCAGGCAAATTCATTTTATGAAGCTTGGGATAACTGTTACTTTGTTTATACTGCAATTTAGCACAGACAACTCTCTACAGTAATTTACAACCGCGAAACTTTTTATCTCTCTAATTAAAAGAAGACAGATATTATAAAGAACTGCAACTTAGCAGTAATGTTTCCGGTGACAGCCAGAGAACGCATGTATTACAAATGGAAGTGAGCAGGACTTGTTTTGCAGTCATTATCATTAGGCGCTACTGAAACTAGTAATTTAGTTACAGTTGCTTAACAAGAAAGCAATTACGACTAGCAAAACTCACAGAGTAACCACGGACAAACCTAGCCTGATAACAAATGTATGAGGCAGATGGGCGCTAACATCGGATACTGAATCACGTTTCCATGGATGACATTACACTACAAAACATTTCTGCAAGTGTTTTCAGCATGCTCTCTAGGTGTAGAGCCAACTAGCAGATGCAATATGAGAGATAGCTGAATTATGGTGGAAATTAAAAACAGCATTCACTTTCCATTGTTCGTGACATATGAAGCAGATCAGCAGCCTAATCACGTAATCCTAGATTGGAAATGAATTATGAACAAAATTATTACAGTAGATCTGCGATTTCAGCTGAAAACTAGCACATAGCTTGGGTATTTGTTTCTGAAATCAGCAAAAGATGTGAGCTATTAATTTTTAATTCCATGAAGTCAAAGGCCAGTTAAGCTGTTCCTCCAGACAGAAGATTAATCAATACATACTAAAAATCATCAAACTGTGAGTTATTAAACAGAGAACACCTGGACGAGTGACAATGTCTGTTTTAAGGAAATGAAATGCTTATAGTAGAAGAATAGTGAATATTTGATCAAAATGTTTACAAATTTTTATGCACACAAATCTCATTGTTGAGAGCGTCATCTAAAGATAACTTCGATGACATCAAAGTTCAGGTCTTCCCAGAAGTTTCTGACAATCTTTGTTACTAAAGATCAAATTTCTTAACATCTTTTAACTATGTAAATTAGCAACCCACAGACCTAGGTATTTTCACAAACCTGTTGGTCACAGAAACTTATCGCATGCACAAAAATAATGAATCCATATTTGTAACCACATCCTTGCTTTTTGTCATAAAAATTTGTCATTTCAAATAGACCACAGATGCAAAAAATGTTACTGGAAACTTAACGAATTAGGTTTTTATTTCGCTTAGCTTCAGAAGCATGCTCAATGGATTTTCTGTTCCTTCGTAACCTGTTCAATTTCTCCCCGCACTCAGGACTGTTGACTATTCTACCAATATTCCATTAATTGTTGGTTAAAAAGTGTAGCCACCAATTCTTTTTCAATATTACAATTGATAAAAAGTTTCACTATATTAAAAGGACATATTGCTACCCTGCACTGAAATACATGATTAAATAACAGGTGTGTCATTTGATGTACACACGCAATCTTTACCAGGTGTTATTCAAGAGTATTACTCAATGAATGATGGACCCAGACTTTATTTTTAACACTCACAGCAAATAATGAATCCAACTGCTGAAAGCTCAATAGATATTACTACTTTGAAAATTTTGTTTCCTTTCGTCTCCTTTAAGCTATAGTTGTAATACACTGTATATTAGTTCAATCTCAGGTCAACAGTCAAGGTGATAACTGAAGTTGTGATAAACACACTTTCTCCATAAGGCACTATAGCAGGTGGAAAGTTACTAGGGGCAATTGTCCCATACATTAGGACAAAATAGTGAGAAACTTCAAAGTTATAATCTGCTTAATATGTTTATCAGGTAAGGAAGGCTGCCAAGGGAGGAGGACAATGGTCCCCCAAGTACTGATTCCGGCAAGAAAAGCGAAAATTTCGGCAAAGTTACGAAAACATGGGGGATTTAACTTCACTTATATTAGATTATGTAGATCACTGAGCTGAGACCATTCAGGGTAAGTAGTCCCCTAAATCATAACACCACAGTTTTCTTGCAAGAAGGCAGACTTACAGCACACTTTTAATTTACAGCAAGAAAAAACAAGTTGATTAGACAGGCCCGTAGCCAGGGGCCGGTTCAGGGGGTTCGAACCCCCCCCTCCAAGGAAAAGGTCCAGCCCTAGCCTATCCAATAGGATAAGATAAGATTAGTTGTAGCTACTAGTTCTACTAACCACAATCATAACTAAGTTACTATTAATTTTGAATTTGCTTCTGATGTAAAACACTTCACATAACCATTGGGTCGTATCCAGCCTGAGTGGTGAATGCGTAGATGACGGACAGGAGGCTTTATGTTATTCATCGGCAGAAAGCGCGTGGTCTCTACACCATAGGGTAACTAGGAAGTCTAGAAGTAAATGTCTATGCCTATCCCAAACTATATATCATCGAGATAGATCCCCAAAAGTAGTGCGGTGTGAATGCCTTAACATCGACCAAGAAACAAAACAGCAGAAAATGGGTTTGTTATTTGCTACTTTGGTGTATTGTCTAGCATAGTATGGATAAAGTGAAGGCATTTTCATATTTCGAATTGAAAGTGGTCGCCAAATATCTTGATCATCAAGTGTCCACTGATTGGTGGATTGACATGCATACGTGTACAAGTGTGTACTTTTCCGTTCTTTTAAATTCAGTACTCGCCGACAGTAAGTTCACTGATTACTCTGTCGTTTCTCAAAAATCAGACATCTAGCTTAACGCGTTTTCTTGCACTGAGAAATCCCCGCATGTTCACATTATTAGGTAAGTATAGATCTAACTAAAACTTTGGTCAATGAAGAAAGTCTTCTCTTGTCAATCCGATGTCAATGGTGCACAGCCCCACAGATTTCATACGAGTAGTAATTTTTATGGTAAAAGATTTCCAAGATTAAATATCATGACCGAAGGTTTGCTACTCCGAAGGTTCGCTACCTTTGAAAGATCACCACTTCGAATGTCCACAATTCCAAAACCAGAACTCCGACAGTTCATTGCTGATTTTCTGCTAATGATTTAGAACTGAAAACAAATAAGGTATTGTATTTGCGTCCCTTTAGTAACCATTTAAAGAGTGTGCAAGAGTTGAATAGTCCCGAAATTAGATTGATTTACATTCTTTACAAAAGAGCTCAGTTCCAATCACTGGCAATCACGATTCTTGAATCTACTAAAACTCGTTCTCTATTAGGGACAACATCTGGGACACGGGTCCTGGAGACGGCGACCAACAGCAGTTTTAAATTTAAGAAGACTGACTGAGACTTTGTGAAGACTGGCATGGACACGGTAGGTTACTAACTACATTTAGTTTCGACCCGGCGGTTTGAGCTAAGTTCCGGTGGGTGAGGTTGAAAAGCAGCGGCCCTAAACTTATCTGTCTCGCTGTGAGATGATGCGATCTTATCATGGGATTGATGAACGTATCGTGGTTGATAATTCATCAACAATCCTACATCATATTCTTTTAGAAATGCAAGTACGTACTCACTCAGACATGCGGACATGCACATGAAATCCAAACAAAGTGATTCATTAGCCGGGTGTATTGTCGTCGGTATAGTTGCAATAACCGAAGTGTGGCGTATTTTTCATGTAAAAATACAATTACACCTGAATCAGAAATTTCAGACATTTTTAGAGTAGTGAACCTTCGGTGTGGTGAACATTCATAGTAGTGAACCTTCAGAATAGTGAACCTTCAGAATAGTGGGCTGTTCCCATTTCCAGCGATGTAAGGAACTATTAACACAAAGTACAATCAGATGAAAAATTACGTCAGTCATTCTCCGACTAAATATTTCTGTCCGAGTATGTAATGAGGTGTAATCACTCATTTAAAAAAGCCCGATTTAAAAGTTTAGCAGGAAGTAATGCGAGAACGTTAGGCTATATTTATGGATCACAATACGTCCAACTTAATTCCTGTTGTTTGCGAGAAACCATTGCGACATCTTCATTTCGGGTATTACAAATTACGTCTTATTCTCAGAAACATAGAGCTGAGAGCCATCGTTGCCGTGGATACAGATTTCCCTTCCCCATACTTAAACTGCATCAAGCGCCTTACCAAAAACTCGAGTGTTGACGTTTGCAAAAGGTCAACCTTTCTAGAAATTCGAACCACCCCCCCCCCCGCGCAATGCTGGCTACAGGCCTGTGATGTCAAAGGTCACCATAAACATAACACCATTAGAATAGACAAAGCATGAGAGGGCAACTTGTAGTTATAGTCCTGTTGTTAGAAATTACAGCATAATTTCATGTCTGTTTGGGTGAAAGTGGTGACAGGAATTATCATTATTTGCTTCTAGTGCTAAACTCCCTTCATTACAGTAATTTTCCACAGATTTTGCATGAAAATTTGCATAATTTGTCATCTTTACATTTTAAAGGCTGATTTAACCTTGATACAAATAATGAAAACTTTACCAAATGTTGTTTCTGATGTTACGTCTACACATTGCAAGCTTCTGCACACTGCAAGCCTCTGCACACTGCAAGCCACTGCACACTGCAAGCCGTTACACACTGCAAGCCTCTGTACACTGCAAGCATCTGCACACTGCAAGCCTCTGCACACTGCAAGCCACTACACACTGCAAGCCTCTGCACACTGTAACCCTCTACACACTGCAAGCCGTTACACACTACAAGCGAGCCTCTACACACTGCAAGCCTTTGCACACTGCAATTATGAGTATTTTTACTTGTAATGAAAAATAACATCCTCGAACTTACTCGCCAGCCAGGGCCTCAAAATCAGTACATCTAAGTGAACAGTGTATTCTCTATTGAAATATACACTGCTTTAAAAACTCATTTCTTAACATGTATTCCAAAATCAGATGTTTTCTGTTGTATCAAAACAAACAAATCCCAGCAAAATCTGTACTTATGTCGAAGTTGATACTGGATTTTTTTTAGATTTGCACTGCTTGCTTATGAGCTCTCTATGGTTTTGTGACGAAACTTGCGCAAAAAAGTAAAGTGCACAGTAACCAAAATATCAAACCTCTGCGACTGAATTGCGCATCCAACCTTTATCCAAAATACAGAATTTTCCACTCTAAAGCGAATGAAAATATACCCAACTGAGTCTGTGTAGCATTAATTATGACCCCGTGAAAAATGACCCGGTTAGTTTTTTCACAGGTTCTACATTTAATGTGAAGAATTTTCAGCCCATGAAAAAACTGATGACCCCATGTCCATGAAAACCTGTCCCATGCTTATTCAACGGTTCCCCCGCAACAAGGGGTTGGGATAAGCAGACAGGGCGCGTGGAGGAATTAATTTTAAATTTCTCGGCCGAGGGTCGCGCAGTACGTATATCAGATTAAGGGCAGGGATGGATAGGAACGGTTCGAAATAATGTGGGGGAGCGGGGCTGATCTCTTTGTGAGCACACAATTACAAGGTGTGGGGATACTACAAAACGCCAACAAGTGCCTGGTGCTTGATCGGGGTATTCAGATCTGTGAGAGAATACCGTGCGTGAGAGAAGAAAATTTGTACGTTGGCAATTCCGAGCGATGTGTTCTTTGCTTTTTACATTACGGCATTCTCCTGTTGAGTCTAACTTTTTAAGTTGTATATCGCAACAAGTCGGGCGGATGACCGCTGTAGCCAATATCTTACACTGACGACTTATTAAGTCCATTCTGGCAATTAGGGTTGGAGGGTCAGCTCTCTTTTGTTCGATAATTACTCTAATCTCCGATAAGATGAGATAAGATCGCATCTTACATCCTCACTGGGCTGTGCTGTTAAAAATAAGTTAAGTAATAAAATGTTTGAACATAAATCAATGACATTTCTGAATTGCCCATCACATACTGATCAAGCTTAAAGTTTTTGAATCACCAAAATCGGCCAACTACAATCAAAGTTAAAGACAATCTATTCTATCCGAACGTACCAACGTACTGGGTTTGACTGTGTTCACATGTGATCGGTTATAAGTTGGATAGATAATTTATCTGCATGTCGTTCTACCAGACAAAAGACTATGCTCAGCAGTTAACAAAGGAGCTATATGTTATCACACCCTCCCAATCACTGTACTGAATGGGAGCATGCCCAAATGAACTTTAAAAGCCTGTCATTTATTTATATGACCTCAATGAGGTCCTTTTTCACAGTGAGCGGCACATCTCCTGGATATAATGTATTTGCATTGAGCGACACGAATTAAATGATAAATTTAGGCAGATCTTAGTGGTTTCTCTTGAAAAAAACGGAAAAAATAAAACGCTCACAGTGGATTGACAGGCGTGCAGCCGCTCAGACCACTCGAGAATCTTCACTGGTTGCAATCTTCTAATAGTTTGACATTTTTCCTATCGACTGATTAACTCTAAAAAAAACGCATGTAAGTGCGTTTTTGTACGTTTCTGGAAAAAATAACACTCTTCAGCCTCTTTATTTGTTAGATATCATGCTTTGAAAAGGGCAATTTACCCCGTTTGTTTACACGGCAATTAGCCGTGTTACCTGACTAGTAGCACTCTCCAATATGATGTCAAGTTGTCAGGCTGCAGTAGCAGGTGCGCCCGGTCTATAGTATTAAGATGTCTATGCTCTGCACACTGCAAGCCTCTACACACTGCAAGCCTCTACACACTGCAAGCCTCTACACACTGCAAGCCTCTGCACACTGCAAGCCCTGCACACTGCAAGCATTTACACACTGCAAGCCTCTACACACTGCAAGCCTCTACACACCGCAACATTGCTACTGTGCTCTGGATAAAATAAGTGTTTAGAAATGTAAAAAAATTGTAAAGCCTATGCAGGCCAATCGAAGGAAAGTTTAACATATGTCCTGTTCAATAATTTTGAAGCAGCAATATGAATACACTCTGGCAGGAATGTAAAACTATTTGTACACAAGCTCAAAGATATACAGAAACATACAGGACACTGTTAACTTGGCCACTGAGGCTTCAGGCCACAAAATGAATTTTCTTTTTCGCAAGACAATGGAAACCGGCGACTTAAATGTGGACTGGGTGGATCAGGACAGTGGATGTGGGATAAATTTTCAATGCAGTACTTGCTTGGTACCATCAGAATGGACAGGGCGTCCATCTTAGTAAAAATTGGAGGGCCATCTTCCATACAGCATCTGGCTTGCAGCATTCCTGCTCTGGCTTGCCCTAGTTTGTTGTTTGTAACAGCTACTGTCAATATAAACAGATTCTGGTGGAAAATTATCCAACAGTTGTGAAGCTAAATATTTACACTCAATAGCCAATGACCCCAGACAATTATTTCAGAGTGCATCCAACAATGTGAATTCACTTTCCAGGGGCAACATTAAAATAAATTAGCCAACTATGCCCTTTTCACTCAATAACTTAGGGTTTGACAGCTGTGTTGACACTTGGCTAGTACCTAATTACCACATTAACATCAGGATAAAACATTGTCCTTTGTAACAGGGGGGAAGTCATTTTCAGTTGATAGACAGGTGATAATGAGTGGACATCTTCATTAAAAGGAGACATAAAAGATGTTAGCTCCTTCAAGGACTTTTGATTTACCAAAGCTAATGGAATTTGTTTAGAATTCAAAGTTTTAGGGGGCCTGGGTTTCATGCAGACTTGATTGGGTCATTATGTTGGTACAGTCGTGGGTTAGTTCAATTGTCCCATCAGCTCCTTCAACCAGCTAAAGCACTCGGGATTTTTCCCACGACACCCAGCTTGGAGTCCGGTAATAATGGTTCACTTTTAAAACCTAAGGTCCTAAAAGTTATTGGCTTTGATCCGAGCTGAAAACTAAATGAACATGAACATGCCAGCACACTATATACAGGAGTGTGAATATTTCTTTTTTATATTGCGCACCTATATACCTGAGAATTAGGAATGACCAATCATTCGTGAAATGCTGTATGAATATTTTTGTTTGCAGAATGATCAAAGACATATGCAACAGCCTATGGTTATAGCAAAGGTAATGATCCTAACCTTTTTTGAGCTTACAATTAGACTTGTGAGACCTTACATTTTTGCAACTTTTTCTGTGTCTACGAAACTTAGTCATGGCTATACGATTGACGACGTGCCCTCATCAATACCAGGATTTTTTGTACAAGCCAACTTTGCTTAACTTCTTGAATTATTCTACCATGTTTTTGAGCATTACGTTTTTAATTTGTGAAAGTGAAATTTTCCATTTTTATTAAACAGGTATGTACGGTAACGGAGTTCAATTCTGTTTTTCTGAATTAAAAAAAGTTGGGAACAGTTAAGTCAACTAATCATATTTCCTTTATTTCAAATTTTTTTAGTTTCTCAATTTTTTTATGTGACAAAATATTAAGCAAAATTTTTTTCTATTGCACAGCAGTAGAATGGCATCATAACTAATCGAGCGAAAGTCACTACAAAATGGTACCAAGTTGTTTTTACAGCTCCGAGATTTGCATTACAGTTTGTAATTTAGCAGCATTTGACAAACCTCACATCTAAAAGCTTTGTGCAGAAAGCATAATGGCATGTAACAGAGAGAAGCCTGGAAATCTTTTTTAAAATGTAATTTCAGTCTTTAAAATCAAATAATCGATTAAACGCAGTACAACAACTAATGTAGCAATGGTATGTATTCATCACTTCAACTAAGAATGACTAGTGGCCAGCCAACTTCTATTTAGTAACTCTCAGTAATAAACCTACTTTCACAAACTTTCCAGCCCTACAGTGCTTTCATAGTGGTTTTGATAGCATATCAACAAGTGTGGACAGAAAAACACTCTCAGCTTGGTGAAGAATTTGGAGGAGAATAAGAATTTATCTTGTAAAATTTACCAACAAACACGTTTGATGAAAGCTTGTCAGTTAATTTTATTGTGGCTTATGCAGAACAGGTTCCATACAATAAAATTCAAACACTTAAAATTTTTACATTTTAATGCTGAAATTAGACTGTGAATAATGAAAAATGGCAGTTTTGAATATCACGTTTTTTTATAAAATTGAAGAGGAACCAATGCTTCCAACATTGCAATTGTATGTTTACCAAAACCAATAAAAAAGTTCATAATTATCTTGCATCAATTTTTTCAAACTTCTAAAATCTTACCTGAAATCCAAAGTGTCACAAAAGGAATACACATACAAAGCTGATGATTCTTAGAATCAAGGTTTTACTACTGATTACTCTTGCAGTTGCAGTTATAATTCAAGTCAATCACTATCAGTTGGACAACATGTCATCAATAAACACGCCTGCAGCAGTCCTTATGAAATTGACAGATAACAAGCTTTTATATCATAGTGCCCCTTGATGACATCTGGTGGGAAGAGAATACAGTCTCATAAACAGTAGTGCACTGCCATCTATTGAGTAAAAGTGTGAGCACAATCTGAACTGCCTCCTATTGGCAAAGTAAGAAGTGATATCATAGTCAGCTGAGATATGACAATATACAGGCATCAAATAAATGCTTATGGTCATATAAATGTAAAACACAGTGCACCATTTCTAATTATCAATGAATTCCTCAAAAAATACAATGCAGAAATCGGAGTTCGATTAGCTTGTATTCAAAAATAAAAAACAAGTGAAAACCAAACACCTCGTAGTCCTTTTTTCGAGAATTCATAAAAATTAATTATCAAGTACTGGAAACATTTCACCACTGATAGAATGTGAGGCTCATTCTGATCTAAACCTTTATTTGCTTTGGCAAGCATGTCTGGAGTAATCCAACAAAATCCATTAATTTTCTATCAAATGGTCCCACACAAATCTACCGTTATGTTTCTACATTTAGGTTTCAAGACACGAGAGGCAACGTTTAAGCGACACAAACTCGAATATTTATATTGTACTTCATCATTTATTTAGCACACAATAATGCTGACAAGTGAAATTTCAATTTTGTTAAATTTCTCAACAAAAGTAAGGATTAAGAGCACTTTTAAGTCCAGAAGACAGTACAGTGTGGTTCGCAGTGACCAGATGTCAAAAACTCACATTTGCTAAATTTCCCATTGTGTGCAAGAAGGCAACCAGACATTGAAGAACGGAAAAATATAATTTTGGCAATTATTTTGTGTGACATAAGAGGGGCATTACAGAAACATATGATAGCCCATCTTTTAAGCCCAGAGATCTGGTTCATAAAGTGACTCGATTTGCAGGACCTTATCGACAAGACTAGCCATGAAATATCTACGAAACTATAGAATCTAACTGAGCAAAAGTTTATATTTTTTGGATGCAGAAATTCCATAGAATGTGAGTTCTAACTTAATACCAATCTGCCTTTAATTAGGTCAAATGGCCATGCTTTTTTAGGAAAATTTAGTAAAAAATTAAACTAAGGTACATTACTGGAAAAACAACAGGATCGATAACATAAGCAAATTTCATACAATATAAATCTTGAAAACAGAATCTCAGAAAACTGTTACTGTTTTCTAAAATTTATCACTTGGTTCTCATTTTATACAACTTTTAAATTTTTTTCACAGAACATCGCATCTCCGAAAGGGCTGGTCGAATTCACATCAAACTTTCAAATGCTACGCTTTATGAAATGTTCTCCATAACACTGTAAATTAGGAATTTTTTTAAAATGATCCACCTTTGCATGAGGGCTTTCAAAAATACGATTTTTATGCCTTCAAGAAAACATCTACTGTAAAGTTGCATGAAACAAAAATAGAAAGATGTTTAAGAAAAACGTAACAGCGTTTTTGAGAACTCATCTTGAACATTTATTATCAAATGAAATTTGGTCACGTTATTGATACCGCTGTTTCGCAATCAACCTTACTGTTTGCATGACTGTACTGTAGTTAGTATTTCCATGTGGAGAACCATGTGGAGAATTTCTCACTTGCGCTGGTCACCCTGAGATTCCCCTTGACTTCAGACAACTTTTGTAATGCCTCTGCAGCACACCCTTTGTTTCAAGCTGATGAAGCGCTATCACTACTTTTTCAACAGTGGTAGTTTTTATTATACTGAAGTTGGTTTTCTCTGACACTTGAACAGAATTACAGCCTGATATATCGAAGGTATGTGTTCGATGACATTTTTGATATTACAAAATAACTAAAAACGGCTCATCTTGACAAAAGGCCATTTCTCAAACAATCAACAGATTTGAATGTTTCGTAACTGTTTGCTTCATTACATTTTTTACATTCCAGTCTACTTTATTTTGTTTCCTTCTGGGTTGCCGTCTTTTGACTTTATTTTAAGCTTGAGGTGCCAAAACAGTGGCAGATTTTAATCCTCCCTGAGCGAAACTTAGACAGCTCTTGCCCACTGACCCACCTAATCCAGTGTTTAGATTTTCTAAACTGACAATGAAGCAAGCCAAAGTTAGTCTTCACAACCAATGTTTCATTGCCAGAGTATTACCGACTATTACAGTTTTCCAGTTAGCGTGCTCCTCCTCGAAAGTTCCAACACGGCTGTGCGATAAGCAACATCTTAAAAGTTATTGTCATCTAATTTGGTCACCGTGTCTTGTTTCTATTTGTCGTAATGTAGTTGAGTTGAATAAACCATATGGTACTGTTAATAATGATCACCTTTTGTAAATCCTCTGAGTATATCAATACGCACGGTTGTTTGTCTTTAATCCGTAACCAATGCTTGTAGTTTTTAGCTCATTACCGGTAGTTCGGTATCTAAATATCGAACACCATTTGATACTACTTTGTTTTTTTCAGCTGAATACCGCCGAAATGTTTACTTTTAACAAAAATTATTGGTTTGTGCATTTTGAAAATATGCACAGGTAAAGATCAAGGTACCTAAACTACACGGTTAACAGACTCATAAACACGGCCACGGACGCATGAACGCGACACACGGACCTGCAAACACCGTTCACTGACTCACAAACACGGGAACGGACTCACAGAACACAATCCATTCACCCAAATACACACGACACCGACTCACATTCACAAAGAAACACGATTAACAGACTGCCAAACACAGTTTACGGACAAAATGTAGATGTCAGCTGACCCCAGAAGCCGATGAGTCAGTGAACCGTGTTTGGAGGTCTGTTAACCGTGTTTCTTCGTGAATGTGAGTCGGTGTCCAGTGTATTTGGGAGAATGGATCATGTTTTGTGAATCCGTTCCTGTGTTTGTGAGTCAGTGAACGGTGTTTGCAGGTACGTGAGTCGTGTTCATGCGTCCGTGACCATGTTTATGAGTCCGTTAACCATGTAGTTTAGGTACCTTGAAGATGTTTACTACAGTTTATGGCCTGGTAAGTTCACTTAATTGGGTCTTTCTCGCACTGGACAATGTGGTCATCACAACTGTGTCCGACTCTGCCGCCGCAATCTCTTTGATCCTGGTGCAAGCCACTCAGAACGAGGCTGAAGGAGCAGTGGTGAAAATTCCCACATATCTTTAGAAACATGCGTTTTCCTCGTAAGCGAATTATTCACGGCATGCAATCAAATTTCACAAGTATGAAACAATTACAGACAAGACTGTGAAAAACAAACATTTCAAGCAAATCTGAGTACTTTGAACACAACACAATAAGTAAAATTTACCTCAGTCTTCGGCTACGGCTTCCTCACAACTGTATCAATGCTGGTTTCTCCTGTCCACTGATTGTTCGATGATACTCATATGGGTAAGTAGCGAAAGCACACACTCCATACAATTGCACTGATGATGGCGAGTGAACTCTTGATTAAAATTTAATTCCAATATTTCCATTCTTGGATGACACCCAACCCAATCACAGCTGACACTTAGGCTGTCGCAAGTTCAAGCACTCAATATAGGGTGTCCCAAAACAATGTACTCGCACTTCAGTACTATGTCGAGGGCTCAAATTTAGTTCTAATGGACTTGACCCTGCGCCAAGGCCTACACCATGAATAGCTATGAAAGTAGGAGCCCTCTCGTGCTCTGTTTGCAGAGGAATGGCAAAAACAATTGACTCAGTTTCGGAAAATGAAAATTTATCATGCTATACTACTGGAAACTCAAACTTGAGTGTCAAGGAAGTGAAAAGACAAAAAAATCTTCCTCTCAAATAAATAAACAGCAAATTTATATTGGTTTGCAGACTTAATTCCTTCTTTTTGAATTTAAAGCAATAATCAAGTTCTTATAAACAACACAGTTATTGACCTTTGAAGGGTTAGTAAATTTTTGGGACACTCTGTATGTGCACATTTTAATCAATCAGGTGCTCAAACTTGCACGTCAATCATACGCATTTTCAGGTTTTATTCTTTCTCCTCTGACAAAACATGGCACAAGACTAGGCATTCTCAGAAATTTGCCAAGCAACCATCGATTGACATTTGAACAATCACGGTAAGTGAGAAAATAATTCAAAATGATGACACACTTATAGATTTTTTTAATCAAATTGACATTCCAATACAATTTTTAATGACTCTGTAGAGGATTGAAGTGTAAAATAGCACCACAGGCTGCATAACAATTTAACTGTCAACCTTACAACAGTCATGTAATACACGCCAAAAATAATCGGACACAATTTCGATTCCCTGTCATGGCAGGTAAAGACCTGTCATTAGTCAGCCACATCGAAAAGGAATTCTGTTTCCTGCCAGTCATCAAGCCAGGATTATATTCCGAACCACGGGATTCCAATCCGATTACATTTTGGCATGTATACCACCATGTAGTGCCTCACAATCACAGACAATCGTCAAGTAAACACCTGGGGGTACTCTCACAAAAATGATGGGTAAGGGCGTAAGTTCATTGGGTAAAAAAAGTCAGGGCTATATCAATTTTTACGATTTTGTAAAATGCACCCATATCAATGCCTAATTGACCCAAATATAAACCCATTCCAAAATTACTTCGGCTTGAAAATTAGGCAATACGCAGCGAAGAGCAGGGCTGATGTCATTCTGTTGGGAATGCTAAACTTATTTATTTTACGACTGAAAAAATAAAATACAATACTCAATATACCACATTACAATTATCTTGAAATAAACAGTTTACCAAATTAAAAAATGGCAAAACTATGATTATTGCCTTCCAGTGTCTTGTTAGGTAAACTGTCCAAAATAAGGTGTGGAATTGTTGTACTGTGGTCAGCAGACCCTTTGGGTCCTTCACGGAGTCTTCATAAGATTTAATTTGTATTAACTGTATTTTTTGTCTTAAAGTATATTACTTCTACTACTACTACTAAGAATACATGACTGTGGCCAAGTAAATCGCAATGGCAACAGCAACTTAACTAAATCAGAAAAGTGAATCATTAAAGAACATCAAAAAAGGCCACAGTACTTATTTGACTTCACTGTGTTTCATGATTTCAAACCCCTGCACAAAACTTCCAGTTGCCAAGTCCCCAAAAAGGATCATCGACCTGCCACCTGCTGCTCCTGCTAGCAGATAGTCAAAAATAGTCCTGAAAACAATACCTGACTTTTTACATCAAATACTGCCCTTTACAAATAACATAATTGTGAAACAGCGACTGACATTGCTTGTGCACAGCACTGGGAGACCAACTNCCCCCCCCCCCCCCCCCCCCCGACAGATACATGGTTTTTGTGTAAATCTCCAGTTGGGATCAAGGTGCACATTCAAACAGAACATTATACTGGAACACGCAGTCATATACTCTCGTACACTCATACACAGAATCTCTCACAAAAATGGAACACTGCACTCCAACAGACGATGAAGGCTGGGGGAATCACAGTGGAGTGGTCGCATTAAAAATTCATGGTGCAAGACATCAAAAACAGCGTGATAACTAACGGACGAGATTGTTGTGGCAGCTGTTCCCTTTTTGCAACTCGCAAATGAATCCTGGTTTGTTCTGATTAAGGTCAGAGGTCCACCAAAGACAAGTTAAGGTGCTCTTGACCCCATCTACCTAGAAGACTTTAAATCGATTCAAAACTGGTTTGGTGTTCAAATTGATTTAGGAGCCGTGTGTAAACGTAACCGGTTTAGCTTAAATCAAATAAACCAGAAGACGCTTGTGGGGGTGGTTTTGAATCGATTTGACCTTCATTAAACTGCATCAGGCGCTTGTGAGGTAAAATGCATAATTTAATCGATGTAACTCGGATGGGGGAGGTGATGCATACTTGCGCATGTGCAGACTATATTGTCGCATGTGCGTGTGTAGGTTCTTATTGTTTTGTCGCATACTTTTATCTGGCTATGTCTTATTATACGAAGAGTATAACAAATGATAAATAATACGCAGACGCGACAAACAATACGATCACGGGCCTCTTTAAGAAGGAACATAATGACTCGAAGGTGAGAAAAGCGCATGTTCTGGAATCTTCCAGTGGATGGGGTCTTTGCTTTATACACTGAGCAATGTAGTGACATAAACAGATGGTACAAATGGATTCAAGTTAGAACGGGGCATTACTATTGAGGCCTGTAAGACGTGTAATTCTGCACTGAAATCTGAGCAGTATAGTGTAGCTAGACAGATTATTAGCAGCATAGACAGAATAGTTATGTTCTTGAGTATACAAAACAAAAATAGCAATTTAAAACTGCATTTCGCCATGTTTAGCTGGATAAGAAACAAAAATCAAATCAGGACTTTTACTCTGACTCAGAAAATTTGTCCTAAACTTTTCCTTGCCGTAATAGGAAATGTATTCTGTTGCCAAGAAGAAACCTTCAACAGATCAAGAAACGCATTAAAAAACGTCAATTTTATCAAGGTTGGCCAACCCTGAAATTGGACAATGGCACGGAGGGACTTCCATTCAAAAATAGGCCAGTCACATGACACAAAAACGACCCATTTCCCATGAGTATATCACAGATCAGCCGTAGGTTTTGGCTCTTCGCTTAAGAACTCAAAATATGCTTAAAGGTACAGCTAAACATGGAGAAGTGCACCTTTAATTAGCAAACTCTAATGAGATGGGCTCAGGTTCTGATACAATGATCAACTTTTCTTTCAGTCATGCATCATTCATAGTCTACCTGTACGAGGTCTTTTTCTTTAATGTCAGGTGTTTAAAGCGGTCAGGAAGCTCACGTGTGAAGTCTGTCTCATCCTCGTCGGAATCCTCCAACAGCATGCGCTGTCTGGCTTCTGCCATTCCCAACACTTTGTTATCGCAACCACAGCTAGAACAGTAAAGCGTGCGTCGAGAAGTGATTTTAAAAATCAAATATTCATGTGAGCTAAATGATGTGAAAAAAACAAGGCTAATACATCTCCCGAGAGTATTTCAGAATTGGAATGCGAGACAGAGAGATCTGTTCCCAGCACAGACACAGAATTCCAGCATTGGCTAATCCATTAAAACAAGAACTTTGATAATGTTTAAAAGAATACTTTCTGCTTTAAGACAATAGTAGTCTGCAGCAGCCCATCTTTCATACAAATCTCATTAAACACGCTAATGACTTGGACCACATCACAAGTTTAATAGGCAGTTCTCCATATACCGGGTAGTTGCACTATCTGTCTAAATGACATTAGTCAGATGTAGCCAGAGTGGTCCCACAGGCATTGTGTCAGTCATATAAACAGTCCACATGACGAAAATAAATATATTTCATTGGAACATATTTTCATTGTACTTTGGTCACCCTAGTCCATCTAAGATGTGAGCGAAATTCCGACCTTATTTTAACAATTGGAGACTTTCAGGAAGCAATGGGCTCCATCATGTGGGACTGCTGATTCATAGTGCCACCTAGCTGTACCGGGAGTTACCTTGTCTTGACATCGAGTGGCATAGGGGAATGGGTTGACTTCGTGAAAAGACCTTTTTTGCAATGTATGAGATTAGATGTGAAGTGTTTTAAACACAAATATAAAGTGTCTCCTCATCCTCTAGAGGTCACTAGTATCCGGTCCCATGTGGCCAGTCGCCACGGTGCTATTTGAAAGTCTCCCATTGAAAGCAATGAAACGTACAAAGACCAAGAATGAGTGGGAAAGTCTGAAGTCAAATTTTAAGACAACTGGTTGTTTCAAGAAGGTAACGTTATCACTTAGAGAATGGCAGTCCTACGTTATCGAAAACACTTACTCAGATGACGAGTGCAACAACCATAGCTCTCAGTTTCTGGTCTGTACCCCAACTCATTCTGAAGCTGGTGTTCACTACTTCAATGAAATTCATCTATCCACACGAATTTCAACCACTGTCTTGTTTTTTTACAAAAATTAAAACTAATTCAGAACTACAAATAAGGTTTTACACCCCATTGCTTTTTACATAAGTAACGTAAATGATGCACTGACCGTTGACCGTCGCATTCTGAACAGAACTTTTTAAATCTTACTTCTCATCAGTGTCACTTTTAAGACACAAAAGGTTGAAGTTTTTGTGAATTTCAGAATGCGTTTTAGTAATTAATTAACTCCTAATAAGGCATAATCATCGAATTACAAAATGCGACAGAAATTTGTCACTTCTGTCATCACCTTTTGCGTCATGATAAGACAACCAGTGGAGTCCACGTACCCTGTGATGACAGCGTATCTGTCAACATGCATTCATCTGAACTATGTCGAAGTAGTCAAGAGTTCATCCCTTTCATACACGCTGTCACAATTATCCAATGATGGAGGGTCTCACTCAAAAAACTGTCTGATTCGTGATTGCATGAGCCAATGACACACAAATCAGTTTTGCTTCATTTTCAGCGAGTCAGCTCATTAGAGTCAGCCTAATTAACCCCCAAACAGTAGGTAAGTTTGCAACTAACATTTTAAAGGCTCAATGAATCAACTTCAAGGGACTACGAACTATTCTTGATTTATAAAAGCCTAATTTTGATTTAAACCTATTACGGTCATGAAATTGGTTTTGAATTGTTGTTAGTCAAACCTGATGATTTCTGGGGTTGGATAGAATATACTGTAAACGTTCAGGTTAACGCCCCTGTTCACTTAACCGCCCATCCCCTACTTTAGGTGGATTTTTGATTTAACCGCCCACTGCTCGGTTAACCGCCCACCCGCGATTTCTTGAAATTTCACGTTTAAGCGCCCATGTCTGGTTAACCGCCCACCCCCAATTTTTTGGGTTCGCCAATTTAACCGCCCAGGGCTAATCCGAACGTTTACCGTAAGTTTATTATTGCAACAGACCAGTCTCTACAAGTTGACTTTTTGTAGCATTACATTTCAAGAGAACGCACGTGTGACGACTCCAGAAAACGCTCATGTGACGATTGAAGAAATGCTCACGTGATAACTAAAGAAAACTCCAGTGACGACTAAAGAAAATGTTCCCATGATGACTCAAGAAAATACCCCTGTGACGACTCAAGAAAATACTCCTGCAGTTGCTTGAGTCGGCAATTCTAGGAGAGTACAAGAGCATACACTCTGTACATTGCCTACATCACAGATACAACGATAAAAATTTCAAACATTCCCACTAAACGAAGCAATGCTACTAGTCTCAAGGAGGATTGAAAGTTGGCGATGCTCACTAATCAGTAAGAATACACCTGCCAAGATTGTATAGAAAATTAAACTGGCACTAGAGGGCACAGCGGTATAAAAGTCTTTGTCATCTGTTATGTTATAGACATACAAATGCCCGATTTCACAGATCCCTGTAGGGGTTTACAACAAACAGCTGTGGGTATGAAAAATTGCCATTAGGGGGTGCCGCAGACATTCTCTTCCCCGCAACAACACACATACCAATTTTCATAATGATTTTTAAAATGGTTTAAAGGATAGAGAGATGAACTTGAAAATAATAAAATGGTCACTGATAGGTGCACACTATCTGAAAATAGGAAGACGTCACTAGGGGAAAAATAAAAAATGCCAATAGGGGTCACAGTGGTAGTCAGATCTATCCAAATTTCATCATCATCTGTTGCCACCTTCCTACGGAATAAAAAGCAAATTTAACAAAAATCCTGCAGAAGGTTTAGGAGATCAGGACTAGGAATGACCCATGACAAAAAAGAGGAAATTTTTTACTGCCCCAAATACACATTGCAACCTAAACAACCATACCTCAACAGATCGAAAGTAAACATTATTGTCACAAGATGCCCTGTAACTATGTCGTGTTGGCAAAACACCCTCATCTTAAGCAGTACCTGACATCTATTTCAGCAACAATAATGAAAGCAATTAGATACAACAAAAGATATTTTTTAAAAATTAAAGTGATAATGATAACGATGCAAAATTTGCAGTGAGTGACAGAAGCTTATTCTTGATTTGCTGCAGGGAGATCTATAAAATTATTTTCAGTTCTTATAATTACGATACAAAATTATCAAAATATTTTGAAAACTGATCCAGAGATTATCTGAAATACATACACATTTAATTCCAACAAAAAATTTAATTCCAACTCAAATGGAAAAAAGTCAAGACGAAAACCTGTGGCTCATACCCCAACTATTAGCATGGAAAAATGAAATGTGACCACTTCTCTCTTGAACTGCAAAACTCGAGCCAGTCAAAATAAGACTTTTTTAACAAAATAAAACATGAAAAATGTCAAAATAAATTGGAATACATCAACGACAATTTAAAACACATTTGCAGTAACGAAAATAGCACTTTGTATCCCGTTTCGGCAGCATGTAGAAAATCGGACTCAGGTCTAGCAGCCAACTTGGCATTGAACTGCCAGAACGGACTTGCACATGGGATCAAACAAAAGAATTACATACATCACTCACATCCCACAATTCCAATCCAAGGAATTACCGGTTACAGTTGTATTTCCTTTCAGAAAGTGTTTTTCTTTCTTGACTTTCGCCATTTTCAGGTGGCCCTCCGCGATTCGGCCACACACGCCGTAATTGTCCCTCTGTCAAACTTTACAGCGCGCAAACCATGACTTTTGTTGTTCGTGAACACATTGACCGTTTCCTTTATCCACTTTTTCCCCGAAATATTCTGTCTACTCCAAGCTCCACGCATTTTTGGTCGCAGAACCGCACTATTTGTCACTGCAATAATACCATATGCAGATGCCATTGACGAACCACGCTATCCCAGGTGCCCCAGCAATTACGATTTTCGTTTCTCCGAAACATAAAGAACACTGTGCCCTTTTCGAGTCATCGGCAATGCTGTAGTTAGAAACTAATTTGCCGCGGAAATGTTACGGTAAATCCGATTTTTTCCACAGAAATATAGAAAAAATGCGTGGAGGGAATAAGCGGAAAAAGCGGAAGTCCGCGTTTCTGCGGAAAATTCCAAGCCTTGGGAGATAAAGCCAAGAACACAAAAAAGCAAAACTGCCACTAGGAGGTGCCCCAGTAGACAGAGCTGTCTCAAAATTAGCACTAGCCGTTGTCTTCCCAGTAGGGAACATACCATGGTATATGCAATTTTAGTCATCATCCTTTTTGGCTGATAGCGAGGCGGATGCCAAAAATGGGCTCAAAAATAATAAAAGCAGTCAATAGGTGACGTGCACTATGTCAAATCCATCTGAAAACAGACAGATACCATCGTATCTTAACTAGAAATTTAAAAACCAAATTTCACAAAAAATAAATTACCAAAGATTAGAGAAGAAAGCGTGAAAAATAAACCTGTCACTAGGGGGTACATCAGTAGTTGGATCTGTCCATGAAAAATTGTGGTTCGTTGGCAACTTTGTGCAAATACACATGCCAAATTTAATACAGATCCTACAAAGAGTTTTAGAGATACATGAAAATCATTGGCAGTCATCCTTTTTCCTATTAGGAAAACGCTTTCAAAATTCCACAGACTCTTCAAGGGATTAAGGAGATTCAGCAATGGATTCAAAACTTGTCAAAAATGAACGTCAACCATGGTTTAATCATCAGGAACATATTTCCTAAGTTTCATAATGAGTCTTTGAGAGGTTTGACAAATCAAGAGGCAGACGCCAAAAAAACAGCTTCAAATTAATAAGGTATCATCATCTCCTGAACACCATTTTGCAAAATTTCCAAAAAAAAACATCATTGAACTCTAAACATACAAAGGCTAAGATAAAAATTTCACTAGCAGATACAGCAGTAATCGGATTGATCTGAAACTCAATGTCATCCATTGGCAGCTTCGTAGGAAGACATCTGACAAATTGCACAAAGATACTCCATAGAGTATAGGAGATACACCCACAGAAAAATCACCACTAAGGGGTGCCAGAGTAGTCAAACATGTCCCAAAATTAACATCAACCGCAGTGTTCTCATTAGCATTGTATTTGCCAATTTTCATAGCAATCCTTTGAGTGGTTTGGCATACACAGTGGCAGATTCAATAATTTTGAAAACAGCCACTAGGTGGCGCAGAATACATCACGTGTATCTGAAAATAGGAAGGTGAAGTCTCCTTAATTGCAACATTTTTGCAATATTTCGTAAAAATCTATCTAGGAACTCCGAAGATACAAAGACAAACGTACAAAAAATAAAATTGCCCCTAGGGGCCACAGCGGTAGTCAAATCCTTCTGAAACTCGTCGTCATCTATTGTCAACTTCACAGAAACACGTCGGCCAAATTTCATTAAGTTCGTACCAGGAGCTTAGGAGATACAGCAGCTGCACGCTAGACGCTCAGAGATGACAGCAATATGCATGCATAGATGCAAAAAGACAAGGTCATGTGACTGGAGTAACTTCAGATTGATGAAAATCAAGAATCAAATTTTAAAGGCTGTCTAGTTTCAGAAAGTATATACTTGAGTTGAAATTTATAGTTGTGTAAAATATTTGGCACAACGCACAGGTCCTTTATAACCATAATCTAATTGGAAATGTCTAGACAAGCAAAATGGTTAAAGAGTTAAAATGATTAGGCAAACAACCAACAACATTGTCAAAGATTATTTTTAGTAACTGAAACCTCATAGTGCCTCATAGCATTTCCGGTATGGATAGTCTGCAGTTTGTAAAGAAGAGAATTTGTGAAAACTGTCAATGAAACTAACAACCATCCATCATTGTCCAGTACCTTTGGCTTATCTCAAGCTCTGATGATTTTTAGTCTTTTTGTTTAACGTTGTCTTAAAATGTTTCACATTACTGTCTGTAGTCAACTCTAAATTAATCAATGCCGTACAGTAAAATCTCAATAATTTCGGTAAAAATTCCCCAATTCTCCCTAGGATTTGGGATGGTATTCCAGCAGAATGAAAGCAATGCTTCAGGGTGTTGTCTATTAGTATTTACAATACAGAGCGTGAACACGGAAAAGTGTTAATTTGGCAATGAATATCTTTTATGGAAAAAATGAGAAAACAAGAATCAATTGTATGCCATATGGTGTCCAAAACAAGAGATTTTACTGTACTAAACAAGCCTTAGTGTCCTATTGATTTGGACCTATTACCGTACCACCAGGTTTGACAAGTGAGTGATCAATCACTGGACAAGACCAGTCCCCAGGTGCATAACAAGCAAAAACGATAAACAAATTACTGTTGACTGGCAATCACGAGTCCTCTGGAAACACCAACCTGTTAACAACCAATGCCTTTTGCTTTGCTCAAGCCCTCTCCGACATCTAGCATTGGGCTCAGGGGTCTGTTCATTCAAGTTACATTATGCCATCAGCAGTGCGCAGCCTGCAAATGACAAAACAATGAGAAGATGGCAAAAACATATGTTGTGAGATAGTAATCATGCCTAATTAGCTGAACGTTAACTCAGACAATTAGAGCCATGTTTACCCAGTAGACTTTTAGGTCACTTTGTGACTGTGGTTAAGGACATGCATTTCATTGATGAGACATAATCAGCTATTTTCAAATACCAATGACTACGCCAACTCAGTAGTAAACGGGTAACAAAAATGGGGACACCCAGACAGGGACTCATACTTTATGTATTTACAGAAACAACACGTTATTCGCCAAATTTTGTGCATGAAAATGTAATCATAGATAGTTGAGATATCTAAAAAGCAAAAAATTTTGTTTCATGACTTTCACCATGTAACAAGACTTAATCTCATTGTCCTGTTGCAATACTTCACTGAAAATTCTGCAATTATGACAATATTCCTGATGCGACATTGCCACTTATAATTCTTGAGCCAATCGTAAATTACGCAAGTGGCACAGTAATGGATATTTTAATTGGCGCAATGACACCGCTATACAGCAATGTTTTAGTGTTACACTACAACTTTCTTAGCACAGGAATTAACTCTTACAAAGCAACATCGATTCGCATTCTTATCTTTTGCCAGAATTGAAATTGGCTTCAACAAATCATCCAAATTACCGTGACAGCCATACTGCATTGGCGAGTGAAACCCGGAACCCGCCGTGACAAGAAAAATGTGGACTCCAGGTCTGACGCAATAATTACTGGTCCATTTTTTCTCCAGGCTAGAAATCTTTTCTAATCTAAGCAAGGAACCAGTTAAGAAGATTTTATTACAGAAAGATGCCTAGGAGCGAGTGCTGCAAACAGGAAGCTGCCAGCTGAGCATTCATCCCAACTTAGTGACCTGATAGCTCAGCTCTACCCACTGGCCATTTTTGGAAGTTTAAATTTTGGTACAGCGTAGATATTAACAACATTGGTAAAAGTTTAAGTCATTTGCAGCAAAGGTAACCAGCCTTTGAAGAACAGAATTACCACAGTTATGGCGATTACCAGTTTGTACAAAATAAGTGAGAAATACATATTAACTGTGTGACCTTGACTTAACCTTGACCACAGCAGTTTGTTACACCTTGTCGAAATGAGTAATGCTTGAAAGGTTGGGCTTTTAATACATTGCTAACGACGTCTATTGTAACATACTTTACACTGTTTTACTTAGTTTGTATCATTGGTAATGGCTGATAACATCTTTTTAAAAAATAATTGAAAAAAACAATTGTTCGGGTAAACAGTTCCGTGTGGGTTTGTCTCCGAGATGCTCCACGGTTGGCAATGAGGTGATTCATAAAGACAATGACGTTATAACAGGCAAATGTAATTAGTTAAGCGTTAACGCGGAAATTGACATTAAGTTCATCTCGAAGAAAGATTCATTTCAAGACCAGATTGCATCCTTAAAAAAGTACTTTAAATTGGCCAATGCAATTCATTAAGCTATTATTCCAGAGCTTTGACAGGAAATCCTTGTAAGTAACTAAAGTTGTGTATTGATAATTTAACGGCAAAAGAACACGAAGTATCATTTTGAATCTTTGTCAAAATCGCACTGGGTTTATTGAGGTTAGAGTCAGCAATATGTTGTGAAACGAGAGAACAACACTGAAAATGTCTTTGGTTATGTCAGCTAATTGTCCGACTACTCAAAAAATCAAGCTCAAGCCCTCGATTTTATGTCACAATCAATTATTTTTTAATAATACCCATTACAAGACTCGGTAGATATTTCATTATTACCATTAGCAATTTCACAAAGAAAAAAGATCAAATAAGGGGGTGCATGCTACATTAGTTGGAACCATCCAAAAATCAGCACTAGATGTGCTTAGCCTAACAGGAATAAACTTGACAAACAAAACTACCACTAGGGGCACCATGGTTGTCACATCTATGTGAAAATCGACGTTGGTTCAGCAATTACAAAAAACCATCAGTAGGGATACACCCTGAACCATTCAGATTACTGACACTGGTCAGGAGAAAGTGATGTATGTCTATCAAATCCGTCAATACATCAGTTATTAACGGCGAAAATTGTTTTTTGATGACGAAAATCAGTTATTTACTTGCCCTAATTACAAAACATAAATTAATTAAAACGACATTAATGAAAAACGGCATGAATTGATAATTAATATTTAATTCATATACGTACATTACACATGTAGATAATTCACGTTGTTAGTGGTTAATTTACGCCATTAATGAATCGATGCTGTAACATACTAATTTACCTTACACACATAGTCCAGGTAGTCAAGATAAGAGCATCTTTGGCTCCAGATGGAATGAGCACTCTAGAATTGAAGCGCATTATTCAGATGTTGAATGAAATGTTATCTCTCATTTAATTGTTACCGTTAGCATTTTATAAGAACATCATTTATTGCGTGAAACATGTGAGTTGACTCTTTCTTTTTACCAGCGTCAGGAGTCAAAAGGAAGAACGAGTTTGTGACCTTTTTTGAATCAAAGTAAGGCACGGCAAACTTCTTCAACTCGCCTGATGTCAAAATTGTAAAAAGTTATCGAGAGACTGAGGCACGTTTGTGGGCATGCGTTTGGCAGATGCAAGGATCTCGCAAATGAAAAAGCGTAATCACATGCTTCGATCGTAATACTTGGCTATATCTTAGGAAGTGCATGATCTATTGTATTTTCTGGTTAACATATTTCGCTATCGTACTAAGGGGTCCCACTTTTGAGGCCCAAAACTCAATTTTTGGCTATGCCATTTTAATAAGAATAAGTCATTTGAAATAATAATAATAAGCTGTTTCAGCACATGTACATGTATGAATGAATGAAAACTTGACTCAACAAAAATAGACTATCATGGTGTACAAAATTATAGTAGTTCTACCATGTAGGACTACTTTGTTTTAGAATTTTCAGTAATGTAATTTGTTTTCAAATAATTAATAAAAACATTCAAATTCAAGTTACTTTTAATGCTTGTAATGAAAAAATTTAATAAGATATTTTGTATATAATAAAAACATTGATTCTTTTTTAAAAGGGGTTTCAAAAATCATTGTATTTTATTCTAAATGAAGATCGAGTCGACCTTTTCTCACAACAAGTTCTCAATATCGTGCAACAAAGAATGCAGACCACAACAAATAAGTGTCCGATTGTCTCACATTCGTTGTTATACAAGGTACAGGAAGCAGAATCATGGGTTAAGCGCCCAACTTTGCTCCGATTTCTTGGCTGACCAATCTATGCACTTTGGGCATTAATTTGAATATTTACTGTACTTAAAATGAGTAAAGGAGAAATTATAGGCAATTATTAAGCTGATCCAGGATTTTTCAAAAAAAAGACTGTCGTGTAACATTACAAGATGGCGATGACTTCAAATGGGTCGCTATTTTTTTCAAACTCGTGGCCAGCCATGCAAGTGTGTTGCTAGTGCTGCCAAAGAGGTCACAGCTATATGTTAAAACAGGACATGGAAAACACTGAAATCCAACTATTTCAACTATTTTCAGTTTGCATTATACAACTATTTTGAATGTATCTTGACAGTTTATACTTGAAAAAATGATAAAGGTGGGTTCTAGAACAATATCTCCTGGTATGACCATGACTGAAACTGATCTGCCAATTAGCAAATTGCACATGTGACCACATTACTCAGTTTTTAAAAAAACATTCTTGTTAATACCATTAACAAGGTAAATCAGTGTTGCAATGGAAAATAATCGAATGTTTAAAAAAACAATTCTTGTTAATACCATTAACAAGGCAAATCAGTATTGCAGTGGAAAATAATAGAATGCTTTGTCACTCAGGTTCAACTCCAACGCACGCACGCACGCACGCACACACACACACACACACACACACACACACATTAAAGATATTCAAATGATTATACAGGTAGTATACACGAAGATGACTTTACAGCAAGATTCCACTACAAAAGGTGTCTTAGTTTTCTGATAAAATTCACTTTTTGGACTGGAACTCTAATAAAAGTGTCAATAGTTGAATTTCGAAATAGCCAGGCCATATTGAAATTCACTATACCACGAGACAGTGATCAGGTCTTCTACTGTTGTGCGGTGGGGATGTAAAAGGGCTTACAATGCAAACTTCTTGAAATATGCACGGATGAAGGACAACATGTTCCATGCATTTCCCACTGTGAAGTCGGGCTGCGACTTACTCAAGAGCGGTGCACGGTGCTTACTAAAAGACCAGCACTAATATGTGTCACTGTTGTGTCCACCATACTGTGTCCTAAATTAGTAAGGTTTTACTGCACCCTAATCAGAGACCCTGTTTTGGACGTCCTTACATTAAGAACTGTGCTCCAATCTTGTGTCATTCATTGCCTAATACGAAGTCTCCTGGCCTAATCAACTCACAAAAGATGGCGCCACCATAATGAAACAACTGGAAGATAAAATTCTTCAAAGGGAAGGTCAGGCAATCTCTTGCAATGAAAACTGAATGACAACATATCCCTAAATTGAACTTCAAAACGGGTTAACTTCAGAAATCTCAGAAATGGCTGATAGTTTTACAAAATATCTCTCGTTAAGGTAGGTGGATACACAAAAAAATTAATTTTGACTGTTTTTTACATTTTTATGTCATCCTAATCTTTAATTCTTGATGCACAGTATACTGAAGAAAAATAAAATCATTCTGAAAATCCAAAGTTGTTTTTTTAGCTATATTTGACCAAGCCTCAGTAAGTCATATGGCTTGAGTGCTCACCAGCTCAGTGATTGACAACTGGGGCGGAGCTTATATACAAGGACACTAGCTCTAATCTAACCCTGTCAACAAGCATTGCGTAACCGGGCAATCGAGAGTGATGTACCAGCTGATATTGGTGTTGTAGCAAGACCAAGAATAAAACAATTCTATTTTTGACCATGTGAAAGTTAGTAGTGAAATGGTGAACTAGCTCCTGTTCCGAGCCTGAGCCTGTTTGTCTATCTGCAAAAAAATTAAGTTGAGTACGCCAAGCCCTACCGAAGCCATCACTGCACTCAGCTTGAGGAGTCCGTGCAGAAATTGTGCATGTATAAGAGAAGTCGGTAATATAAGGTCAGTTGTCTTGCGAGAGGACGCTGAGTGTCGACGTGGGTGGTGTTGCACGATTCGGTGAGAGTGCATGCACGCGCTGTGAAGACAAGCCGCGCGCGCGACACATGGACAACTACATGCCGTCAGAGTAGAGTCTTCGCAGATAAACCGTGCTTCTGTGCTGGGAACGTGCCGTGGAGAAACTAGGCTGTCAAACCCAGAGGATTTTTAACTTGCCACTGGCCGTAACCCAAAGAATTAGAGAAATGACCCAGTGTTCAACATAACAAAAAATTTTCTAGTGCATAGATTCAAACGTAACCCTGAATTAAAACTCATGATATTATACGATTTTAGAGGAAAGCAATATAAGAAACTTAAGTAACTTGAGAATCTCACCCAAGCGGCGCTATTTGCGCAGAAAGTGATATTTTCTTATCCCAAAGTCCATTCGGTACAGGCACGTAAAAATGTTGAACCATTACTATGAAAGTAGTTCTTTATCCTCGTCGCCAATATTGTTATGTAGGCAGTAACGCGGCGATTTGATATAACACATATATTGGTTGATGATAATATTGGAATACTAACAAATAGGTCTGTGTAATATAGTTAGAGAGTCTTTTACAAACTGAGTGGAGAGTTCAGATGAATCGTATAAACAATCAACACATGGTGGTCGGCACACCAGTACAGCAGACAATAGATCAACGCTAAGCTCCGCCCACGTGACAGCCATATTTGTTTTGGTCGTCTGTCGTGCATCACAAGTTCGAAAAAATGATTAAAATTACGCTGTAAACAAACAGGTATGTCACATTTTCTAAATATGAAGTAAATATCAGCTTTATTTCTAGTACTTCAACAAAAATTGGAACATAATGACCACGCATTCTGAACGAAATTTGATCTCAAGTGGCAATCGATGACCGCTTAACTTCAAAGCCGTTTTTCTCGACTCGTGATTTCAGGATAGTGACACGATTCTCGGGCCTATTTTTCCACAACACGTGGGTCAATTTTAACGAAAGTTGCAAATTTGAAATCCTCTTGGACTGAAGTAAAATCGCGTGCCAGGGTTTTTTGATAAATGGACCAGATTTTTAGTTATTAGACGGAAAGTGACCAAATGACAAAAAGTGGCGTGCTTGCCCCAACTCACACACAAAAAATGCCACAAAATCAAGATCATAATGATTTTGTACATATATTTGGTATGGATAAGTAGAATATTGCGTAAGGAAATAGTTGATGATGATCCCTGTGCATTTTGAAAAAAAATTCGAGGTAAAATTGGATTTGTTCAAAATTAAAAAATACGATTTTTAAAAAAACGAACTACAAAAAACATTTCTTTTCGATTTTTGTCACTTTCAGAGCCATGTCTAACTAGTTAAAACTCCATTTTTACTCATTTTAGTTAGGAACCTGGAGATTTGATCAGTGTATACACCTACCTTAAGTGCCATTGTTAAGTGTTCCCACAAAGACCTTTGTCAGACTTCACGGCTTGCACTCAAATTATCTATCATGTGAGTTATCTCAGTGAGTGATTTTCATAACGCCGTGAAGTCTTCGTTAATGTTGAAATTTTTCTGCGCAACTAAACAACAAGCTTTAGATCAGTATTCTAGATTCACGTTTCTTGAACGAAACTTATTGAACTAAAAGTGCGAAGAAATAGTTCTAGTTTCTAGTAAGTGGTATTCAAAGTTGGAGATTGAGTCCATATTCAGCACATTTTGTCAGTAAAGTGTTTCCAAAATGTATCACTTATGAGGTATGAACAATAGAATAGTGGAACCTTTACCATTTTTTCATCATAGGAAAACACGAAACAAGACCGTAAAAGCAATTTTGAGATCTCATTTTTGAAAAAACGAGAACAGTTTGGGCAAATTCCATAGGTTCTAGATTAGTCATGGGATGCTCAGGGCCACAGATAAAATCTTACAAAACTTAATACAAAGCCTTTAACCTCTTGGTTTTGTTAAAAGTTACAAAATAAGTTAGAAACAAATATCCTTGTGAAATTAACTCAGCATTTCGCCCACATTTAGCAAAAAACAAACATCACATCATGCCTTTTACATTCATTTTGATTCATTAAATCGGTCTCATATTCCTTCTATCATCAAAACCATACAAACTTGTCACAGTAACAAATATTATGAGACCAATTTTATGAGATTAAAAGACTCAAATCAATTTTCATTTTAGCCAGCTTAAAACAGGACAAAATGCGGCTTTAAATTTAAGCTCTAACCCAGGTTATGACAGTTTTATGAAAGTTGGGGTTGAGATACAGCAGCCTAGTCACATTTGTGGCGACGACACAGAGTGAGCGGTCAATATGTACACCTGCCAAAATGAATGTGCAAAGACTTTAATTTGTAGATGTTTATGTCAAGTACACTTAACTTTGGAAGGCAATGGTCTCCACAAACAAGTCCTCGCTAAACCGATAAAAAAGAAAATGATTTTGTTTTAAATATGCCAGGTTGTGCATCAGTAACTGCTGGCAGGAAATTTTCTAAGGTAGTATTTAAAGTATGTGAAGCATAATGCTACAGTCGAAAGGCAAATCAGGAGAAGTTAAAGTGATGCATTAGAACACTCCATTGTACTTAGAGAGCAGACTCCTGAAAATGATTTCTGATGTTATTTCAGATGGTACACACAAAAGTGTCTCAACCTCATCATTGTTGCCAAGACATGAGTTGTGAATAACACTGAAGTTCTATGCACATATTTTTGATGCGTTTGTAAAAGGTCTGCATTATGCAACATCAGTGTAAGTTTTTAGCTTATATTTGTGTTAAATGCTCGTTTCCTGTACATATAGTGCTTTATATTACTGTAAAGCGTTGTATTTTTCTTTTACAGTAAATCTTGTTTGAACGAAAAAGTGTGTTTTCCCTGTGGCACACACGCATTTATGCCGCTACGTTAATTATATAAATATATGATGCAATGACCTGTAAACAGATTCCATTAAACTCCCTAACAACAAAATGGGTGCAAATTTCTAAATAATATAGAGAGTGTCTCTAAGGAAATTATGAGAAGAAACAGAATTATAATAATGGTAATTTTATTTACATAAATTATGCAAATGAGTCATGCAGCAAACTGTAAACTGATTTCATTAAATTAATTGACCATAGAAGCATCCACACAAATATCAATATCATGTACCTGTGGTGCCTCAGACACTGTAGTTCTGTAGTTAAGAGCACAAGTAGAATTTTCAATAATGGCTGCTTTGATTTCCATAATTTATCCAAATTATGGATGTATCTATCTTCAAAATACTCCGTTCTATTAAATTCACTAACCATAGAAACAAAGGTGAAAACAACAGAATAAATTTGGAAGCAGTTTTTGGAAAAGCGGTTGTGAGAAAAATATTATATAATTCTGCATCAGGCCAAAAGCATTTGCTGGTTCTGGTCTTTCAGTGATTGTTTTGAAAAACCAGACTGTGGCTCACTATTTCTAAGAAGAGCACAAAAGATGCAGGATTAGTTTTTTGATCATCACTTGGCAAACCGTGGAGTTTCAAAACTTGCTTATCCTCATTTATTACGTATTTTATGCAGCTTTTCAAAACAGAACCTTGGCTGAAAATGAAACAGACAGATGTTTCTTGTCTTTTTAGTCGGTGAGTACACGTTTCAAAATGAGTTAGGGTGAAGAACAGAACAGCCTTAATTTGAATACTTAAAAAATGTGCTGGGTTATCAGCTAAAAACTGTTTCACTGGGCACTACCTAAACAAGAAATGACCAGAAAACGTTATACTACCAAACACTTCTAGATATCTACTCCTGGCTACTGAATTAACATGCGAACAACACTCTACTGAGAACCAATTCTGCATGTAAAAATCTCGAGACGAATTCAAAACTGTTTCTTGAGCCCCAATGTATAATATAAGAACTCCTCAGAGAAGACCTCAGTTCATAAAATCACTCGCTAATATCCGCAAGAATACGATTAACTCCATGTCTGAATTACTCACTTAGTCCACAAAAGCCTCCAGAGAATCATACGTCACCAGCAATGATTGGTCAGAGCCAACTAATCATATATTCACAAGATATGATTACCGTGTTATTCTAAATGAATGACATCTAATGTAGAACTGTAATTTTTATCTGGACATGAGAGACTGCCCCATGATCAAATCACTTAACAGTGCACGCATGCATACCAAATTTCGGTAAAACCGGTGCATAGAGTTTACGCAGCTACCCAATATTGACGAAACCCTTTGACAAAGAGACGATGAGTTGAAAACAAATTCAGCGTTAAGATTCTGATACACTTAGCTAAAAGAAAACACAAAATAACCTATTACTTCCTGTTGTGATGGCTGAACACAAGTGTAATAATCTACACTTAATGACAGTTGACTGTAAACAAGTGTAACAATCTACACTATGACAGTTGAATGTAAATGGAACTGACCACCACAGCCATCTGTCTTGACAGGAAACAACTGGTAATTTACTGGACAGCTAATAAATTGAAAAAGTTATTCCCCACTCTTATGACTTGGACCTACTCAAACTTCTTGATATCTTTAAAAGGTGCAAAGCACTATAAAAGACCCACTGTAACACAGTAAGGCACCCAATGCCAAATTACGACACCTGGAAGTCGCCGTCTGTATTGGAAGTTCCATTGGATAAAACGTAGACATCTATGTGTACTGTACATTAAGCATATGAAGAATTCTATTAATATTTGATGTTTTGTTTCGTTACAGTGTAGTAATGTTGCCCCCAATTGAAATCTGCAATCCCATAAATCAAATGTCATGAGCAAAGATATCCCACGTGGATAACACATTGACAAGGCATGCTGGGTAAATTGATCATTTAGGGAAGTCGGGTTTCCACGAGAACTATCTTCTTCACTCCAGACAAAAATTGATCTTGTGCTATTTCCAAATTGGTTTTGTTCATGATGATTTTGCGGCGGCGAAGCTGAAAGCAAGCACCAGTTTTATACCAGGTGATATAAAAAAACACAAAACTTTGAGCAATATCAAAAGGTACAATAAAACTTTCATGGCTTTCACTGTGGCAACACAGCTTCTCTGTTAAAACCACAACTTTACTGTAGAGTAAACTTGCACTATTCACATCAAATTATAGGACAAAGGATTAAAGTCCTTATCTCAATGGGCAATCTAGTTAAAAAACTTAAAAATATATACCAAATTAAGTAATATGTACGTGGCATAATGTTTACCTCCTTCCTGTCATCAAACTAAATGCCTTTTAGTGCACTGAGAATTCTCAGCCGAGATTGGAAAATCATCGACTATTCCCGTCTGTTCCTGTGCATCAGTTTCCAAACGATTCCTAAATGACGGTCATGTTGTCCTTAGAAACATATTGACATCACCGTGAGCGTAGATGCATTTATTCGTTTGGTTGTTTTTTATTCTCATTTTGGTTCTTTTTATACAAACTTGATTACCGTATTTATTGTTCAAATTTTACCTGTTCTTTGCATATGATGAATGGTATTTAATGCATGATCATAAGTTTGTGAAGTACGTCGCATCTCCCACAGCCAACACTCGGCTACTGAGGTCAGCAAATGCCTTATCTTTATCGCCATATCGAGAAACTCAGATACAAAGTACCAGCCTAGAGTGACTACCCAGAAGTGTGACCACAGTGCGCACTTGGCAGCAAATCAGCACCAGCTTTACTGGCCATTTAAATGCAAATTAGAAAAAACTCACACGGCCATATTTCAATAAACAAAAACAAATTTTATCTCAAAATACTTAGCTCCATATCTCAATTGCAATATTCGGAACACACACTTGTGCTTGATTTTCCTGTCCGGACACAGTAATGGGCGAAGTAATTCCCCTGCAGTTGCCCTGACTCTTCGGCAGAAAAAGACTCACTTGCTACAATGGCTTTGATTTTCAATTATTAGGGAAAATATATTTTAAAACATGACAAAAGCTTACAATGTATACCTCTGTTGTCTAGATATAAAAATTCTGTGTCACAAACGGTGAGGCAGTGTAGTGACTAGTCAATGAGCTGAATGTCGGCGATAGGAAAATATTGCATTATTAGGAGCATGACGCAGTATTTTTTAATCCCTTTGTCACACGAATTCTGCCCATTCAAGGCCCAAGTAGCTAATTAATGTGTTCATCTTACCCGGAGAACACAAATGTCCACGCACGGCAGGTCAGGCGGTCCAGCTCTGCCAGGTAGCAGCTTATAGGAATGTTTCTGTCTGAGTGGGAATTATTTCTTTTACTTTGAACTCATTAATACTTATATTATACAATTTGGCACCTGGGAAAGTTTTCTTACTGAAGTTATTTCGCCACCAAATGGTATTCTGTCATTCAGTGTTGGCAGTCACCCACCTGGCGTGATGGAAGTCAGGGAGACCAACGCCAGTATCTTAGTTTTCCATCTAAATTTATTTTCGATCTTTTCACAAGTTTAATCATCAGGATATCCTAACTGTATAGCAATTTGATTCAATTATTTTAATATTGCATGTTTGTTATTCTCTTTATACTGTTTGTTTACCAGAGTTCATCACACCCAGTAAAACACGTTTAGCCTACCCTGCCATCAGTCGGCCTTGTTATTCAATCGTTGGCACAGGACTGTGACTAAGTCTGTAGCTTTATGCAAGTGTATGAAACTACCTTTGTACGCATACGGCATTTATGATTTGAACCATTTATTCCAGTAAAACAGCCGGGGACGACATGCCTTCGCCTTTCGCCAGTGCGGTGGTCTCAATTGGTCCGCACCGGGTCATCGGCTGTAGGACCGAGTCCAGCAAAATAATTTCTGTCAAACTTTATTTTGCCACATTTTGCATTAACCAGCCTTCCATCACAATGTTTGGTTTACATCTCCTACTCCAGTGATGTCCGTCTCAAATCATTACTCAGTCAATTAAATAGGAGATAATTTCAGGACTTCAAAACAATGACAGTTTGTTATCACTTCAGTTGGGACCGGGCTCTACAAGCTGGCTTGTCGTGATTTTATACCGTAAACTCACGGGTTAACGTCCATGCCCGTGTAATCGCTCATCCCCGACTTTTGGTCAATTTTCGGCTTAAGCGCCCACTGCTTGGGTAATCCCCCACCCCCCTGTCTCAGGGTTTCCCAATTTAAGCGCATAGGGCGTTAACCCGCGAGTTTACGGTGCCCCGACATGACTCTAAAGAAATTGCCAGTGCTTTACAAATCCAGAAATCACTTCTCTTCTAAGGAACAAGCCCAGACCTATTTCATTGCGGTGTACAAGTCTAAACCAAAAATTCCCTTCTAGGACAGAGTGTAGGCTTGTAGCCACTTTGAGCTATCAAAATTTTGTCAACGCCAAATTTTGTGAGGTGGTTTGTGCATTCCAGACACAAGTGGCTAGCTGCGGCCCCGTTTTTCATCATTTTCAACTGGAATTAACCGTAGAAAATCAGCATACACAGATGACGGCCATGACATGGAAACAGCATTCTGTCCGTTTCATCTTGGCTTGCACTATTTCAGTCCATTCAGGATCTCTAGTTTCCAGACAGGCCGACAATAAAATTCAAAACACTGATAGACATAAGGAAATAGTGTAATGGTATATAGATCATTACGAAACACACACGGGCCACTTAAAAACGTCAATATGGGTCGATTGGCTATATTCCATTCTATGGAACAGTGCAAAAGAGCTGTCAGTTAGTAACTACCGATGTGTCTGCTGCACATCCAGTTAGGGAAGTCAATCCTTGTTTGCATTCACCATGTAAACACACTAGGGTCAGATTTTTACAGAGTGCATGAGACCCATTGTCGCTGATACTAACGTTACAGTACAGGTCATGAATTTTTTCTGACCAGCGAGCAACGAGAGGGTGCTGATGGCTGTGGCCAGACAAGCAACAGTTTGCTGGGAGTCATTGCCTCAGTCGCCAATGTGGTCAGCACTTGGGGTCAGAAATCTGGTCGCTTAGCTTTACCAACCGATTGGGATAACGCGCATGTCACAAGTCGACAATTATATTGTACAACCACATGTTTATGAATGTTGTTTATCTAGTTCGTACTGTTCACTCCTGGAGTGACCATATTTATAATAGCATCGATTTCCTCTCAAGGGTTTAAAAAATAAATAAATTTTAATGGAAGTGTGAATAAACGTGAAAAAAGATCTATCAAAAACATTTTGTCTTGTTTGTATATAATTGTTTGAGCAAAATGTGCATGAAATCCCACCTTTACTGAAGGTTGGTTTACATTGCAGTCTTCCTGAAACCAACTGCATTTCCTCAGAGCTTCCTACTGGTGCCCTACGCGTTTGTTTACATTCAATAAATGAAAACCATCACAAAGCTTGGCCGGCTAGCAGCATCAGCTGAGTTCCGTAATCTTGTCTCTTTACAATAAATCATTTCAAATATACAAAACTTACAGACAGCAATAAGTGCATTTTTAAGGATGTTGTTAAAAACATGTTGCCAACCAGCAAAGCACATGCAGTACACACCAAAGGTATTCAGATGGAATGCCCCGTCATGGCGGCTGGATGAGAGATAAATCAATCATCAGAGTAGTCTTTTGGGGCTCATGGCGACAAATGCAAGGGAAAAGAGAGTAGAGCGACTAAGTCATCCTGATGATGTCTAATGAATAGACAAAACGTCGAATTAATATGAACTTTTTCAATTGTGCAGCGATTGTCCGTTTTTTTATTCTATTATGGCCAAAAGCTGATGTAACTAAGTCATTCTTAGAATTTTGTTGCCATAGAAGCCATTACCAGAGATTTTTGCTGTTAACAGAATTATGCGTCATGACAGTCAAAAGGTATTTTGTCCGATTACTCTTGTCTTGTTCTGCGCAAGATTGCAAACACTCAGTTAAACAACATAGGTTACTAAATCACCCTAACTCACCTTAATATGATGTATCGATTTGCATGTGTTGTTTTGCATGCTCAAATCAATAAACATTTGTTTTTTGCATTTTGATTACTCTGCTTACATTTAGTATATATATGTGTAGCTGCAATTTGACTCATGTAACAAAATAGGTGTGCTAGCAAATAGTGAAACGGGGCCAACTTCGGTTCCATTATCGATTTTGTTAATTTTTTATGCTACATTGAATGTCGGATAGTCAGTGAATATGACTATTTTTTCACAAAAATTACTACAAACATCAAAAATGAACAACACACCTTCCAAGTGGCCCAGATGGTGGTCTAATAAATGTTAAAATGTCGTTCCCTTACCCTTGGTTAAAAGGTTACGCAAAATAGTACAAAGTAAAAATACGCACGTCGGTAGTAAAATAGTCCCCACATTTCGAGCGGTACACCTTTTACCAAGCGTAAGATAGGTCTGTATCATAACCTCAAGATAAAGAGCATAACGCTTAAAACGTGGGAAATATTTTAATAAATTTTTAATACCAATGTTTGTCTTTTTACTTTATGCTATATGGTCATCTAAGAGTAAGACTAGACGTGCTACCATTACCAGTCAATATAGCCGAAACAGACAGACGAGAAATGGTCAAAGGGAAGACATCAGCAAGATAACTTGGCTATTCCAAATCTGGACTTTCATTCAGGTTCAGCAGTTGCAGAGTAGATGTTGCTCTGGGACTACTGAATAAAAGGTATTGAATCAGTAGACAAAATTCATATTGCCATAAAATTTGACAGTGGAGCATGGTTGTTTATGCATTTACTAGAATCGTATATCTGATATAATTTAAGGTTACGAAGGACCTTAGGAGAATTATAAAATAAGAAACATCATACCGCAGAAATGGATGATCCTATTTACATGAAAGTTCCACACACTATGTCTTATGTATGCACTATTCTCCAACACACTGTAAGGAATTGCTTTTACAATTTTCTACTTTTGTACGTGGAACTATCAAAAATAGGACTTTCAAGATTTTGATGAAAAAAATCAAAAGTTGCATAAAACAAAGAAATGATGACTAAAAAAACTACAATAAAGTGTTTTTGAGATTTTATCATGATCAAATGAAATTTGGTCAGGACATGTATGTTGTTGACATAATTCTTTTGCTATTGTTGCACATTAAATTAATCTATTGTTTTATCTTTGGCTCAGTGCACAGACTTGTCAAAAAGGTTCTATGTAACCTTGAACAAAGACACATGGACACGTCCACACAGCAAAGGCACATAGACACGTCCACACAGCAAAGGCACATAGACACGTCCACACAGCAAAGGCACATAGACACGTCCACACAGCAAAGGCACATTTAACTCCTTGGTCTTCAAAACTATAGTTGTGTTACAGACACCTGCATGCAAAAGCCATGCAAAGTTTGTGAGCTATAGATTCACACAGGTCTGCAAACAATGCGAGTACATTTTTATAGATCTGACTTTAGCCGAGCGTATTTCAATATGAAACTGCAGTTATTTTATTGGTCGTGGCCTCACCGGCAAAAATCAGGTATTCACACTCAGAGGTCACAACCCTACGGCATACGTAGGTTTAATCCGCAGAGTAGTCAAGCACTGTGGAAAATTTTACATGTTTTAGAATTTGAAAACGTGACCGAAAAGTCCAATTCAGATTACCAAGAGACAAGTGGAAGTGAACGATTGTTGGCAGGATCCATATATTAGGTGGATGGGTGCTAGCTACCACATGCTTGCACATGCTCAGATGCCTCTTCCTGGTAAGGAAATTTTCTACGAAAAGGGTGCCATTAGTGACAATTTGATAGAATTGTTACTTCCATAACGCTGAGCTCACGGTTCAATTAGAGAACGCAACTGTAGCACTTTGTACATGTCCACGCACAGGGTTTATTTGAGCTTCAAATACTTTTTTCTACAAACTAAAAGTTAGATCTAATGTAGAATTTTGCTGTCATGCTAGGTATTACCAGTCATAGGAACTGTTAACAGAATTGGCCGTCATTATGGTTCAGAAACTGCTGATCGGATTGAAATGAAGCATTCAGATATTGTGTTTTATGACCTGTTCTCCAAAATCATGAGCCCTGTGATCCAGTTATGTGCAGCTAATACAGGGTGTGTCCAAAAATGTACTCAGACTTTGGTACAACGCAAGGAGTTCAAATTTGGTTCCCATGCATCGACTCTGGGCCTGGGCCTACCAAAGGTTTACACCACGCCGTGAAAGTAGGCATGTGAGCCGTCACCTGATCTGTAAACACGAGAATGGCAAACAAACGACTCAGTTTTGGAGAATAAAAATTCATTGTCAAGAGAAACTCAAAAATATCGAGGAAGAGCAAAGACAATTTATAAATCGTCTTTCCAAGTTAATAAACAAGGCATTTAAGGTCCTCCTTGATCACCTTTTTAGCAGTTTAAACCAGCAATCTTGTTCTCGAGTTAATAACCAATACCGTTGAAGCGTGAGCACATTTTGGAACACCCTGTGCATAGACAAACCCTTTCCATACCTCCTTTTTGCATACACAGATGATTTACAAGACGTTCTTCGTTACATCTATTCGCAGCTTACACCGCAGAACTTCTGGAAAAGAAATTTTCAGAGAAATGAAAAGGTTGACACCCTATTTCAAGTTACATTTGAAGAGAATTTCACACATTTTATTTAAGACAACACATCAACATCTGTTCCAAGCTTTTCACCAAAAAATACTTCGAAAGCTTTACATTAATGAGTTTGTATTTCGCTGTTGTTTTCGCAAAAAACCTTTGAGGCAAACGACCATCAACCTGACTGTTGAATCACGTGACCTCCAGGTAATGCCTTTCTCATTTTGCCCGGCACAAATGTGTGTAATTTTAGTGTTCAATCATGATATCCAGATATTATGTACAGCTAACTATTTTCCTTTAAAGAGTTCCCACCATGACCCTGTGTCTCAAAAAGGAATTTTATTATTACATCTTAACAGATTTAATAGCCTTTAGTACACCTGTTGCTACAAAACAATCTAAAAATTTTAAAAATATATTTTCTGTTATCGAGTTTGTACGCAATGGGTGGAAGACCGCCTCAGCCGTTGTTGTTTTACCAGTGCGATACTGAGGAGTTGTGAAGAAAGTCCGCGTGGAGCCGTCTTTTTCAGACAGGAAAAGGTGCGTTTGTGGAAACTGTGGTAACAACAATTTGACTGTGAACGTCTTAGTGTTCAAATTTCCTAAATACGTGAAAGTTGCACAAAAATGGCATCGGTTTGTCATGGGCGGCGCACCATAGGGGCCTAGGGTAGGGCTATAGCCCCCCACTTTGTCAGGGCTAAGCCGCCCATGGTCTATAGGTGGTGCAACACAGGAGGGCTGGGGGGGGTTTAGCCCCACTTTTTTCAGTGCTGCGCCACCCATGATTGTGCGCCGAACAAGAGTGTGGAGTGTCAGTGTGGAACATGAGATTCAGTTTGGCGTAAGCCACACTTTGATCGGCACATTTCAAAGAATCGTGTTTCGACCACACACATAAGCGGCGTTACAATGAAGGACTCACCACCAAGTAAGTGCATTTGCAAATTTTGTAAATAACGAACAAACTGCTTCCATTCTAGGGCGAGTGATGCCAGGCCCTGGACCCCGACCCAGATCGAGTGCTACTACAAGTAGGCTTATGCATATTGTGTTTAGACTGTGCTCATTCCATCACGGCAATAGTGAATACGAGTAACCCAGGTTGGCTGTGGCCTTTGTCAGTAATTATTAAGTGTCTATTTTGTGAGTAGTGACCACCACTTGGTAGAGTTGGTTGTGGCTCACATATGTCATTTCTCGTGCAAGTGGGTCGAGTTCATACGGCCTGAAACCCGACGAAAGTTCGCTAAATGGGAAATCGAATTCATTGTCTGATTCTTCAAGTACTTGAGTATAAGTGCCCGTATCCACTCTCCTCTCTGTCTACATAATAATTGTCCAATTCTCGCCTAATATTGTCATTGTCTTCTGACCTGCAGTGTTCCGACATTGCAAATGATTGTCAAGCGGCCAACCGTCTTCCACCCATTGTATCATTTGGCGGGAAACTTAGAAATAAGTAATTTTTCTTCAAAATTAAAAAAGTTGCCACTATTTAGCATAAAAAGTGCCTATTTAGCAAGATTTTATGGTATTCGATTCATATCAGCTAACTGAAACCTGAAAAAGTAAGAAAATGCCTGGTGGGAACTCTTTAATCCCCTAAGTTATCCATACCAAAGGGTGGCGCTAGTGACCTGTATAATCAATTCAGTGTTAATATTTCAACTCATAACAATTTACCCATCGACCAAAATAATAAGAAAACTCAACCCTTTCCAAGATATTTTCAGGTGCTCTATACCACTTTGCCAAATTGGAAAACATGCAACACTTTAGGTCATATGATAGAGCCAACAGATGGCATGCTGACCAGACTTAAAATGTTTGCAACATATTTTTCACGCAGTATGGAGATTGACATATTCATATGTAACACACTGACTTGGTGTTACATATAGCTTTTGGGAAAATAATGAGAAAATATTTTCTTGTTCTTCATATAGTGTCCTAAATTGGTAAGATTTTACCATAGCAAATTTCCTGCTTAGAAACTATGCTTTTTTGCAGGGAGTTCTACCCTTAAGTCGCTTTCCCATTAGAGGCGGAACTTTTCTTTTACCAAAGTTTCAGTAAGTGGGAAACGTTAACTCCAGTAGTTAATCTAAAAGTGAAACTTCCCTTAAAATAGTAGGATTTAAAAGTAAAGTATCGCTAGTTTGGCGTAGTGGAAACAGTCAAAGCGAAGCTTCGAGAAGTTATCAGTAGATGTCGCAGCAACGATATAGAATCACGCGAGACTCGCAAAACGTGTGCTTTGTTATTGTAGCATAGCCGACATGCTCTAAATAGACGAAAACGTAAATAAATAAATAAAGCATATCTGATGAAGAAGGATGCTGATCATTTTCATAAACACTGGTAAATAGCAGAACAATTTCCAGTTAGCCTCAAACCCACTACTCAATAATAGTTTGAGAGTACGAATGAACTGCGTTGTCTGGTGTCACAGCGATCACTTCGACATCACTGTCTAGTTAGAAAGGAAAGTGAAGTTTCACCGAAGCTTCAGTGAACTGAAATTCCCCCAATGGGAAAGCGGCCTTAGAGATTCTGAAATCCTAACCTTATTTACTCCTACTCAAGTAAGTTTTTAGACAGCTAATTAAGTCAGCCTGCTGACTTCTTAAGACTTCTCCATTGGAATATGGCTTCATATGGGCTTAGTTTGAAAACAATATTTCATGTGAAATTAAAAGCTTCGATTACCACATAATGTTTCTGTGTTTCTACCTATAATACAATTATCCTCAGGTGAAGTCCAAATAAACATACCACAAATTACAAAGCCTTAACAATTAGTGTGATGAAATAACATGGGTGTGGTCAACAAGATCAACAGTCAATATGATTATAGTGCTAACAGATATCAACTGTCTCACATCAGCAGAAAACGAAGTAATCTTGCATGCATAGTACAGTACTTCCATACATATCACCATTTTATGAATATTCATAGTCACGACAAAAAATCCAACAGCAGTACCTTGGAATGATTTCTCGTCTAATAATCAAAGTTCTCTGAATCATATCCTCAACAGAGAATCCTTTAATCAGCACTACCCACCAACAACATATTATGTAAAGTAGACACAACACTAATGACATCACTACCAAATGATGAGCTTGAAACAGGTTCATCAATAACAACACTCACCTTGTACGCGACTCTGAACCTATGTACAAGTTCTGGAAACTGAATCTATCTAGCTATATAGCGCAAACAGATCAAACACCAAGCAAATCCCTGATTATCACAGCTGAGCCACCCACAAGTGACAGAGCCCAACGTTTACTCCACTTTAGGAATGGCCATAGAGCTGCGACCAACAGACCAGACACAGTAGATGTGTATCATTTCCTTCCTCAGCGGGGATTTTTTCAATGCTGTTTAGTACGAACCTACAATCTGTTAATCCCTGTTTGGCAAAAGCTATGAATAAACAATGGAAAGTAAACATATTTATGCAAAAAAGTAATTCTCATGGCAGAAGAAATTGCCAACAATCTCAGACACACAGTACGGCAAAATCCCAGCAATTTAGGAATGTTTGCCAAAGTGTCCTTTTTCATTTTTCAAAGTCTTGTAACATTAAACATTATACGATGATAGGTATCGCAGAAAACTTGAATATAAAAAGTATTAATTTGTTGCTGTGTATTTTTTCTGAAAAAATCAGAAAAATTCACTAGCGCGCCAGGTCCCAAACAGTTGAGATCAAGGAGGTTCATTTTCATGATAAGTATTGTTTAGACATTACCCTCACCATAAATCAACTCCTGGTGAAGTTTTGCTTTTTAGCAGCACAGCCTTAAATAGTCAATGAAAACTGATATTGGCAATATCATTTTTGTTGGAAATAACTGAAGTACAAACCTTAAATAGGGCTTCACCAGTAAATGCCATTCAAACACTCGTACATAAGCTTCTGGATGTGTCCTATAGTATGCAATATCCTAATCCGGAGCACTCGAGAAGTGAACATTTTGAGTTTACCTCTACTGACCTGAGACATAATCAAAGTCTTTCGCGGTTCGGAATATCAAGTAAGCCAAGGAGATCATACAGAAACATTCTGCAATTTCAAAAGTGAACGCAAAAATATTTCTTCCAGAAATTTTGATTATCTTCTCAACACGCATGATTTACACTGATGTTTTGCGGAACTTAAGGTCCATGAAGTGCTAATTATGTCAAGGTGATGACGCACACTTGTGTAAATCAAGTAAGCCGGTTGCGGTGGCAAAACCTTCAATTTGGAACCAATCAATCAACTGCATGCCATTATCATGTGTAATTAGGAAGCTAATATGCCATACTTAAATATACAAAACAAAATTGTTCCACTCCAAAACATTAACCTTTTAAACAAAAGATGGCACTCACTGCATGTGGCAATTATATCAATAATTATGGATGATTCCTACTATATATGCGCGTTTAGGCTCATGCGACTATATTCGAAGCTATGCCCATGTTCGGAATTAGACACATGTGCCCATATCAGGCCATTGTGGAGCAGAGGACCAGAGCATCTAAATGGACGCCCCGATTCAACTTCAGACACCCTCGGGTGAAATGTCCTGAATTTGGGCACTTTGTTCAGCATTTGGATGTCCTGTTTTGTACGACCGAGTTAACTAATTAAGAAAGCATTCAATTTGGTCTCCTTCAACTTGCTAATTAGTAGCTCTGAGAGTTCATTGCCCACTGTCCACAACAAAAAACTAAATTGAATCTGCATATAGCTCAGTTTAAATCGCTGAAAATGGAATTAGGCCTTTTACTAAAAATAATCAGTCTCATAATAGTATTCTTTATCATGATAGTATTCCTTATCATGATAGGATTCCTTATCATGATAGTATTCCTTATCATGATAGGATTCCTTATCATGATAGTATTCCTTATCATGATAGGATTCCTTATCATGATAGTATTCCTTATCAAGATAGGATTCCTTATCATGATAGGATTCCATTTCCGTTACTGATTCTATTTCTGTTACCAATTCTATTTCAGTTGCGAACAATAACATCGAAACCATCAGCCACTCAAGAAAATGTTTCAGAGTTTATTGGGGTTGGTCAAGGCTAAAATTGCGAATTTGAAAATGGTACATTTTAATGTGCATTGCTTGAGACTTGTGTAGCTGGCTCATTCGGCAACAAATCAAGAACGGACGAGCACGGTAAAGTTTTAAACCCTGAAGCGCTTCAGTTAAGAATATTCAACAGTGTCACAGCTAGACAGGTAGAAACGTAGACAATGCGTTGCCGGAGGATGCTACAGGTGTACAAGCGACTGAGCTATAATGGAGATTTACTTTTTGATAAATAAAATAAAAATAGATTATTACATGGTGAAGTCATTATCCCGCGTAAGCTAGAGCCCGAGTGGATTTTGGAGAATTATCGCCCGAGGGGCGTTCTACAAAATCCACGAGGGCTCTAGATAAGGGCGATAACAACTGAGAACATGTAATAATCAATTTTTACCACATACTGAACTGACTCGCCTCCGGTTTTGTAGCCACTTTCTATGTCAGAAGCCTGTGGTCGGGGGTCATGGCCTTTTAAGAAATGCCGAGTTTTTCTTGTTAAAATGATGTTTTCACTTCAAACCAAATAAAAATTGTAACAAAATAGAAATAAAAGGAATCTGTAAAATATTCTTAAGCAACTAGTCTAGCTTACTACACATCTTTTCATGCTAAGCTTCCACTGTAAAAATATCGTCTGCTAAAGTAGGTTACCAATGGTTACTGAGTATAATGTCAAAGGAACCCAACGACACGTTACTCGCATTCAAACTGGAGATGGATGATTTACAAGTGAGAGAAAATGACACATAAATTTTACTGAATTAAAGATGTCGTTTTTATTGAAATTGTAGGTCTTATTTTTTTAGCATATAAATGTCGTTACAATGCCATTTGTTGAACATGCGATTGTTGCGTGTGCTCATTTAAGTATTTTATTTTCACGTTCGATGACGTCAGCTGCTGAGTGGTGCAGTGGTAAAGTCGACAACTCGAAACTCTTTCGAAGCGGGTTCAAAATTGGCCACGGTTTCCCGCCAAAATGTTATTCAATGCCTGTTGAATAACTAAAAAGGGTTATTTAACAGTTGTATTGGCCATCTCCGGCTTAAAGTGTAATATAAAGTATACTAAACAATATACAAAGAAACTGAAATTGACTGCAAGAAAACGTGGCTGTGAACGGGTTACGTATTTTTGGCATGTGGCCAAGTAAATTTCACTATTGGTAATAGAACTGAATTTATTATAACTGCAAGGGTAAAGGATCAAAGAACATCAAAAAGGACAAAATTTATTGATTGGTCAGTCTGAACTTGTTGGGCATATTGGTTTTTAACATATTATTTTCCTTCAAAGGCTATCGGAAGCTCCCGACAATAACATCAACTGGCACATTATCCATAGGGATTACCAACACTACCCCGCCCCTGGGGTAGCGTTGGTAGACCAACTCAAGGTGAACTGCAGGTTTAATATATGACTTAAGATACAATAAACCTGATTGCAAACCCATGTCTCCATAGTTACCTTTCACATCATAACCGCAATTTGACACAATCATGCATTTTTTGGTTGTGGATGCCCTGAGAAATTTCGATTTTGGACCCACTTTTTTGAAGGCATAGATAAACCCCTGGCCTGTACACAAACCATTTGAGTAAAACCAGAAATGCTTGAAAACAAAGCTCCAGATATAGGCACACTCCAATTATTTGTTTTTTAATATTCTCTGATATTTTGGCGTGGAATGGGGTGAAGAAGCTTGCAAATGATATAGGATTGCATAGTACGCCTAGACACAGGGTGTGTACAACTAACGTCCAACTTAATTTTAAACATCATTTTTTACAGTTAAAAACTATTGGCATTTTCACTGTTATTACTCAGGGAAGGTTAATTACGGGCCTTAGTCAATCTAACATTTATACAATTTCCTTCCAAACATTAGACACTATTGGGGTCTGGTTCAATTCATTGTCTATTAGTTTTTTCAAACTTTAGAAATATGTAAACATAAAAAATCAATTTTGCAAGTAAGTCACTGAACTGGACTGTTACCCATTATGCGTAAGTAACACAATATTATGCAAGTCATGCACGCACCCAGCCTAAAATATAGGGGGGCTCGAATTTCTCCTTATGCGGACCTTTAACCGAAGAAAATCTATGAGGACTAAAAAAGGAAAAAAGGAGAAAAGGCTTACGACTTCTGACAAAATGTGATTCTTTTTCAGTTATAATCTAGGAAATGCACCGTCAATCCATGTCTCAAAAGATTTATAATGCACACAGAAATATTGTGCTTTTGTCAAGGACAATGTTTGTGCATGAATCCACAGAAAGGCCATGCGCCTGTACAACGAACACCCACCTGCGCCTATAACAGAGACTTAGGTGGAAGCGTCATTTGTAAAAATCACTTTGTCACTTCCAATATAGGCACATGGCTTATATATCTGCCTATACCGTAAAAAATCATTAAAAGATTAAAGTAACAGAGCTTTTCAAGTTGTACGGAATCAGATAAAACTCAGCTTGAAAATGAAATTCTATAAGATTTTCAGTCTCCCGTGAGCATAGACACAAGGACATATCAATAAGCAACCAACTCACACCATATCATATCACCTATTTAGGACAGAATGACAGACATGGAAATTTTATTATTTCATTTTTTCATTCATGAAAAGCATAATCTATTTTCAAGATCAGCAAAGCTACACCCATCAATATGTCACAGAAATTATGAGCAATCTCAATACTGTTAGGTTTTAAAGCGTGAAATGGAACAAATTTGTGGTAATTGCTTTTGTCTGAAATTGGTAAGATTTCACCGCACCAATCTTTACTTCAGCACGATTAGCTCCTGTACTTCAGGAGACAGCAAAAATTAGTGCAGAGTGATTTCATCAATGAAGTAGGTACTGAGTTGGTAATGAGATCTTCACCAGGTGTAATGAGTGGCTGCCATAGAAACATGACAAAACCAAGCACTACTGCCATCCAGTTATAGGTAAACTGTCAGCAAAATTAGCCTTGCCAGCGTTCCTCACTAATAGCGATGTGACATGCAATCTCACCGGCAAATTAAGGACTGACAAAACAGCATTCAAGGGGACAACATTCTAAGACAATACCTTTAAAATGCTCTCTCAATCCTTTAAATGGCTTTCGATCAATTGTTTCCAGTACGGTTCAGTGGAGTTGCAACCATGCCATCAACTGCAAATAGCAAAATTACACGATATTGATTTCTAACACCTTTACCTGCATTTCAGTAAGTTTACACCAAAGAAACTAAACAGGCACGGACTGCAGTCACAATTTACATAATGGACAATTTAAATACTCAGAGTTTGGTTTTTAGATTTGACCGGAAACAACAAGACGCAGAGTATATCTGAATAAGCTATCGTCCAATACTTGCTATACACTTGCGAACTGGCACTGCAATGCACTGTTTGTGAGTAATCTCAACTGATGCTGAAATTTAATGGTGGATCGACTATATGTAGCGACACCATCAATTGGTCTGCCTGAGACCTCATTAACAGTAATGGTATATTCGCTGCAAACAAATCGTGCAAAAAGTTTTATCACCAAGTATGACGCATGCCCAAGTGTCACAATATGGTGGTTTACAATTAACATACTGCTCATACAAAGCTTAGGATAGAATTTTCATGAGAAAACACAATGGACCTCTGACGAAAAGGCACTTTAGCCACTTCAAACAAGAAGCATCCTATTTGCGCTCTTATATGTAGGAGTAATTTAAGTGGCAAGTCCTCCTGTAGACAAAATTTGAAGAATATACAACAAATAAAGGGAGAAGGAATGACTAGAAGAATAACAGACCCATACCAACTGACAGATAAATGGACTGGTGGACTCACTGACTGACGGACTGACTGGCAGTCCAACAGAATGACTAACAGACTAACACACTGGCAGACAAACTGACTGACTGACTGACCGACACACTGACGGACTAACTGACTGTCAAATGGACTGACGGACTATTACTGACAGAGGGGCTAACACTCTGATGGACTAACAGATGGACTGATGGACTAATACTGACAGACTGACAGACGCTTTAACTAACTAACAGATGGATTTACAGATTGTTACTAACAGAGCTGCCGGACTGACAGTATGAATGACTGATGGACTAACGGACTGTTACTAACAGAGCTGATGGACTGACCTTTAACTGACTAACAGATGGATTAACAGACTGTTACTAACAGAGTTGACAGATTGACAGTCTGAATGACTACAAGATGGACTAACGGACTATTACTGATAGACGAACTGACACTCTGACTGTCTAACAAATGGACTGACAGACGGACCCACTGACTGACTTGGGGAAAGACACGAGATTTATCAAAAAATACCCCTTACAGCATCAATTTAACAATCTGCATCTCATAAAACAGCAATCAATGCCCTGCAGGCGCCAACAACGATAAATATGAAACAGTACCAAGACAAATACAGTTCATGTTCTACAAGTAGAAGTTCAGTAAGATCGTCAACTGATCGTTACTTTACAACAAGTAATGATTCAATCTACTTACATAACACAGACACAAATAATGGCCATCTTAATTAACAAACCTTCCTGTGAATATAAGACATTAAGATAAACTGGTTTTACTATGAAGAACAAAGAAGCACTTAGTAATTATGTACGTTACATAAAGTAATGTCTATAAGGATTTAGTTAACATGCCTACTAGTTGTTAATTTTTGTCTTATTGTGTTGTTAATATGAAGCAAAATTGAGAGCTGCCACCTCAAGAAAGTCTGAATTTTTGCTACAAGGCAATTAGTAAATTGAAGAAAATTTGCAATATCATTTTGTTTGCGTTTCTGTCCCACTGGCCTCCTTCAGCAGATTTTCTTACTTACCTAATTATAAAGACCCATGTCTCGAAATTCAAAGTCGGAACTCCCAATTGAACTGACTGCCTTACAGGTAGTATTGATATTTTGTGTTGTCACACTATAGCAAGATGATCAAGGATACTTGTATTTCAGTATACATAGAAATTTATGTTGGTAAGTGCCAAAAGTTAGCATTCACTGACTTTAGAACTCAAAGTACAAGCTCAAGAATTTGGTTTCAAAGAACTTTATAAAAATATTATAGAGCCGTTGACTAAAAATATGGAAATAAATCTCGAGGCACTCCAAATACAATGCATTCAAAAAAGTATTGACCCCAATGTTTATCAGGCACCACATGAAAAGTGGATCACAAGGTCAAAATCAGAACAACTTGACCTACCTATCAATCGATCAATCCACGTATATAAACCAGCCTTCAAAGACAACTTGCCGGTTGTGCGGTAAAATACAAAAGTGACAGACAACCTCAGATTCAGTCAGCCCTCAAAATGGCAACAGAGGTGTGCTGCTCCATCAGATCAATAGTTCGGACTCCATCACTTATCACCAACCACGTCACCTGTTGACCTCACCACGTCCCTGCTAGCTTTCATTCCGTCGCATATTGTTGCGAATTTTGACACTTCCCTGGCAGTAAGTGATGAGATTTAATTCACGAACCATGAAATATCTCTCCAGTTATGCAGTAGTAGCAGAGGAGGGCCAAAACAATTTCAAGCACCATGTAGCAGTTGACCTCCACACTTATAAATCACCGCGTCGCTGCCTTAAATGCGGGGAGATCACAGCTCTACAGGAAGCAACATGGTTCAACTTGTTGAAACATGATGAAATTTCTGACCTCACTTCTATCCTTCATAGAGTACAAACATTGACCAATATCACTAAATAATTTCACAAGTTTGGTAGAATACAAATAGAATATTTCTTACTATCACAACCCGGCCAGAAAAGTGTAAGTACCTTGACAGCTTCGGCTCCTCTCAGCAGCTATTTTGCGAAGCTATTGAACACTAGATGGCGTGGTGATGAGACTTATAAATTTTAGATAACTTATACCCCCATCGTCCCAGCTTAGTTACAAACAAAGACGATGGGGGTATAAGTTATCTAAAATTTGCAACAGTCTCATCGCCACGCCACCTAGTGTCCAATAGCTTCGGAAGATAACTGCTGAGAGGAGCCGAAACTATCAACGTACTAACACTTTTCTGGTTGTGAAAATAAGAAATGATAAACACTGACCAAGTCGATCACATTGACATGGTCAAGGTAACAAGAGGGCTTGACATTGACATAATGTGACGCCAAATGTAAATGGTCAACTGCTACATAAATGTATGTCCTTCATCTGCAGTCAAATCACAAGAGCTCAGATTCTGCAGTTGAAAATTAATCAAAAAACCCACTACCAGAGTTCGACGGTCATTCTGAGCAGTCTCCAGTGAATCCGCTCGCAGCCACAGCTAACACTAATTCCCTCAACAACAGATACAGGTGGTACCATTTCCAGCTGGATACCTATTATCAGTATGTTTTGTTTCCTCATGTTACAATAATCATAATGACTAGTACAGTAAATCTATACAATACCCAGGTCCTGCACATACCACAGTTCCCTATCTGATTCTGTAGTGTTCACCCCACAATGCTACGCTAAGTAGGGCACAATGTCCCACTGCTATGCACTACTGTACACTGCTCCCATGCCTATCAATGCAACCATAACCCTGCCCGACTTCCATCACAAAGACAGTTAAGACCACTTACCGATTATGAAAGTGGCTTCATATTCTTCCTTCATCAAATTAGATTAGATATCAAAGCTTCAATGAAACTGATAGTTGGTTAGTGTTTGTGACTAGGCTCTACAAGTTGGCTTGTCACGTCCTTTCACGTGCCAAGCATGATCTCAAAGAAACCAGACTAATTGTGTGCAAACCCAGAAATCACTTTTCATATGAGTAAGTAAAAGTTTGAAACCAATTTTATTGCAAAAATTAAGTGATATAAATCAAAACGTTGCATCTCAGACGTAATGTGGGTTTATTACTGTTTCAACTTGTTTAGGGTTAAATAAGGACTCCAGAAAATTCCAAATTTGGCTAATTTCAGAACATCATAGGCCTACCTCAGAAATGGCTGCTTGGATTCATTATGCACTCAGTGTTAATGGTACATGTATGCTACTAGGAATTGCTTTTAAAATGCTCCACTGGCTAAAAATGAGACCACTGGACATCCACGGAAACCTTGTTAAAATCCTGACAATTCTGGCAGTAAATGAAAATGTTGTACAATATAAAACATTCTACTCCCACTAATCGTGTAACTGATTGGTTAACTGGCTAGTGTCAACCGTCACAGCGTTATCACAGTTGTGTCAAACTGTCCAATCACAGCCATTATCATTACTTGGCGAAATAAATTTCGCACATAACACGTACTTCCGGAAGTACTGGAAGCCTATTGTTTTTCGTCAAAATCGGATCCAAGATGGCGGCTGTGGCGGCCATTTTGTTTCCATTTAAAGGTTCAAATGCTTCTGGAGGCTACAATTTTTTACGTAAAAGGTTAAGAATCGGCACAGTAAATAGACCGGAAGTTTGCTACAAGTATACCGGAAATTGTTTACTTCCGGTTAAAGATGGCGGAAATATCGGCGATCGCGCATGCGCACCTCGATTTTGGCCTAAAAACGTTTTCTCCTCTAGAGGGCGAATTATAAGACCAATTCCTTCGAATTTTTACAGGTATTAGTTTCTTGTAACATGCTATTACACAAAGCCAAAAAACCGGAAGTTGCTTTCGGATATGGCGCATGTTGACCCACTTTCAGTCGTCTGGAGTGCGATTTTAAACGGGAAGAGAAAAAGACGTGATTTTTTGCATGTAGATTCTTTGAAGTATAATCTTTCAAATGGCCTGTAACAATTTTTTTCTCAGACTTACCGTTTTCGAGTTATTTGACTTTGAATTTCTTTAAAAAAACGCAAAATTTCATTTTTTTCGAAAAGTTTACGGAATTAGGCGATACCATCAGTTTAGATAGAATTTTGAACGGGCTTTCAGACGATGTTTTCCATTTTTCGCTAGGACGTCTACTTTTCGAGTTATTTGATATTTTCTGATAACGCTGTTCCTTTGTTGAGCGCTCTTGCTGCATTGATGTTGGTTTATCTTCTATTGAACTAGACTGTAGCCTATTTCTTATTGATTTATGACATTTAAGCTCATCATATGAATGTTGTGATGTTGTTCATCATCGCCACCACCATCGTCATATTCGTCTTCATCGTCATCATCTTCGTCATCATCTCCGTCGTTCTCTTTTCCGTTAATTTCGCCAAGTGTCGCACACGACTGTATCCTTTTTCTTACTGACTTCGGACTTATACGTTCGTCATGTGTATGTTATTATTACTTCTTTTGTTCATCCTCGCCACCATCGCCGTCATCTTCGTCATCATCTTTATCGTCATCTTTTTGGTTAATTTCGCCAAGGTTCGCTCCTCGGAGCGCTTTCATTTTGTCTTTTGTTTCCCCACACTAGGTGATGTTTTTGTGTTGTACTTAGTGTTTTTAGAAAATTAAAGCTCGTTATTAGTGTGCATTGCACATGGCTAACCTGACAGAACAGTTTCGATGACAATTACAAAAACTTTAAATGTCCATTTTGGGCATCGCAGCCATTATCATACTCTGCATTTATATTCTTTAATGTTTGCAGTATATATTTATATATTGATTGAACTACTTTATGTGAACTACCTTACTTCTGTATAATTCTATTTCTTTTGAAACACATTTATACAGTCTTACTGTATGAATTAAAATGTCAACGTCACAGCCGTTATCACAACATACTTCGTGAAAAACATAAATGTTCTCATATTCTCGTTATTACAACTATGTTCTCACTTATACTTATTGAAAATATAGTAGTTTACCAACAACTAACCAATTTTTTCCTACCAGCTTGAATTTGAATTTCAAGCACTGATGTCACCCTTTTGTACCCCTTACCGTGAACATGCTCGTATTATTAGGAATTGCTTTTAAAATGCTCTACTAACTAAAAATGAGACTTAGCTCACGCGTTTGACCACTGGACTCCCATGGAAACCTTGTTAAAATCCTGACTATTCTGGCGAGACAAACGAGTGTTGCACAAGAAGCGTCTGCTGCTCCAGTGAGCTGAAGTCAATGAGCCAATATTTTAAAAACAATACAGTGATTATACAGATTAACACAGATTACACTGGAATCTATGGCAACAAAGTATCTGACAAAAACATGACTAATCAATGACTATCAAAAGAATTGCAGGATGACTGTGCAGTAGGAATCCTTTTACAAAACGCGTGTCTTTCACGGTTAGCATTTTTTAATTCTAACTTACCTCATAAAAATGTCGTTTGATTGACAGTTGCTACCTGATCAACACAGTTTCCCTGTGTGAACATTTGTCGAGTTTCGAAAAAAAACAAAGGGTCAATGATCTACCTGCTCGCAAAATTTCCTGTAGATCTTGCTTGAATGTTAATTAAAGGGACATCAACAGAGAAAAGAGATCAGTCTCATTGCACGATTGAACCATTGATAGACTAGCCTTCTGACATAAATCTCATTTGATAAGTAACAAAAGACTTTAAGCATAATTTAAGTGGTGTTTAAGTCACAGAACTTCATTTCACCATATGTATGGGAAACAACGGCAAGAATTGGCAATTTGTAACAAAATCACAAAAACACAAGGGATTTTGTTGTTTTACAGTAGTGGTCAAAGCTATGAAGTTAATAAGTCAACCCCACCCAATAATAACCCCAAAAATGTGTTTTTTTCCATAAAACGAACAATTTCCCTTTTTAATTTTCCAATTACAACAACAGCGCTTTAGGACATAAGCAGCAAGGCTCATGTCAGACGATGGAAGAATTGAAGCATCAATTGTTTCTGACAACTGAACTATGTCTTGCTGAAGGCACCATGAGGTCTCCTGCTTTTAACCTCATTATTATGAAACAAATATTTAGCATCTTCAGGTACTGAATGATATGCTTGTATTAGTTCCATAGCTTAAACAAGGTCTTGTTGTCTGTACTGGTCACGCACACTAAAATCCCACCAATTTTGGACAAAAATAATTACCAAAAATGCACTTTTCATTGGGTTCTAACATTGCTGTGGATACCCAAAACTTTTACAAGTTTACATCAAGAGCTAGAGTTGTCCCCCATGATGTCTATTCCTGTCAAAAGAGGGCTTTAAACATGGACCATATTCATCTGGAAAAACTTTACCCAACCTCATCCTCCACTGTAGTGACTTTTAAAATCACATCATTAAATCATAGCATGCAGGGTATTTTCAAACCAAAAAGCATCGCGTTTTTATGACCACTTACATACCAAATTCATATAGAAATGGTGAGAAAGAGACTTTTAAGTTGAAAAAATGCACCCTATCTCAGCAGCATATCCTCATTATCCCCACTGCCTTCCCAGATTTAGCCAATGAAGCTAGATTTACTATTTTTTCTTGTAATAATAATATCACTTCAAACATTCAGTTGAAATTGAGAGACAACATTTGATTGAACAGAATGCAGTCAATTTTTACAAAAGTGATAAACAATGATTTGTAGAAACATTTGGTTGTCATGTAAATAGACTGGATGTTTTTTGTGGAGATGGATGTTCTGTAGTGGTCAAGAAATGTTTTTAAGGGGCAACACAGTGACTCTACAGTGGCACTACAGTTACTCTACACTGGCTCTACAATGGCACTACAGTAGCTCTACAGTGGCACCACAGTGGCACCACAGTGGCACCACAGTGGCACCACAGTGGCACCACAGTGGCACCACAGTGGCACCACAGTGGCTCTACAGTGGCACCAGTTGCTCTACAGTGGCACCACAGAGGCACTACAGTGGCTCTACAGTAGCACTACAGTGGCACTGCAGTGGCACCACAGTGGCTCTACAATAGCACTACAGTGGCACAACAGTGGCTCTACAGCGGCTCTACAGTTGCACTACAGTGGCACCACAATGGCATCACAGTGGCACCACAGTGGCACTAAAGGTTTAAGTGATTTTATCCTTTTTAGTTATACCTAGGCAGAACACGAGGTCGCCCGAGTCAACAATCAGTGGGTATCCTATGAAGTAATTTTAGTATAACAACGTTGAACTCTTTTTTCTGATACTGAATCATCCGCAAAGCATTGGCGACACCATGATTCGACATAAAAAGGTAAAAATTTGCCATTTTCATCATTATATAAGTGTACATATTAGAAGAGAGTCCTGAGTGCACACCAATATCCCTCCCAAGGAAATACCATAATCTCCAGCACTGACCACAGAGCCCCTTAACTGAGGGCTCCTGCAGACTGACAGGAGAGGACTGTCCCACGGACAGAGTATCAACTAATTTTGTAAGAGAAATCAAGAAAGCAATAGTAAAACATAAAATCCAATGAAAAGAAATGAATTCTGCCCAAACTGCCACCTTCAGCAACACATTAAAGAGCAGGTTTAAGACAGTCAACACCAGAAAAGGTGCAACAAACTTGTTTCAGGATTAATTATTTTTTGGTCAGTAAATAAAACTTCAATTTACACAAACCAGAATACATGACTCTCCTCTTTTATAGAGATAAAAAACATAGTTGCCTGACCTAGTTTTGCAAAGGTTTGGGCCACTAACTCATTTGAGCTGAGAAGAAATGTTTGGCACACTCGACAAGGCTGTGGGTAAATATACAAGAATCAGAGGCTAGGAGCTGTTGTATTTCTGCAAGAGGCAGTAGGTGCAACTTGAACTTTGCCAAAAGAAAATGGAGAAGAAAAGTCAGAGGATAACAAATGAACAAAACATGTCATAAATGTGGCTTCTATAAATTATTCATCACAAACTATAATCATTTTTACCTATTTGACATTGAAGGTGGACTTTCTAAAATAAATGTGTGCTAACTGACATGCAGGTAATGATTTTTCACAAATAATACCTAGACAGACACAAAGCAGACAAAAAGACAATTACCGGTCAATGATTTATGCACAAGTACTTTCAAGTACACTCCCGTATTTACTACTAGGTACTTAAAAATATCAACTCAACCCCTTGAACTTGATTTTGAGAGATGTGTTTCCAGACATCGATTGGAAAAATATCAAAATCTGGCTTACTTCAAAACATCCTATTTAGGCAAAAACGACTGCATTCAAAATGAACCCTTTTGATACTACACCTATTTCTCAAAAATGTTGTTGCAACATATTTTTAATACTGAATAGCTTAAGATATTCATTTTTGCATCGAGTCCTATCAAAGGTTGCATCTTAACGTTCATTGATTTTTACGAGAATATCAATTTCCGTCTGAAAAGTTGCATGAAACAAATAAGAAAAGATAATTTACAAAACTGTGACGTCACTGATGAGATTTCATCTGATATATTTACATTGTAAGAAATTTAGTCAAGTAATTAATGAAGTTGTGTTGATGTTCCTTTCACACATGTTTCAGCTCAATTTCATTAAAAAGGTCTGTTTCATGTCGTCCTTACAATGACAGAAAGTTTAAAGTGTAAAATTAAATTCGATAGGATTTCTTCTTTCACAACATATAAACTTAACTCATTTAAATTTTGTAGTTTTGTATATATTTGGCTAAATCCACAGACTTGCTGATAAATAATGTTACATTCATAAGCTAAAGCCATTGACTTGCTGATAAATAATGTTACATTCATAAGCTAAAGCCATTGCTTTGATTTTTGATTTATATGAGAGTCAGTTTCCAATAATTCACTAATCATGTCATTTCATTGGTGTCAGGTGGTTCTCTCAGCATCCTGAAACTCCTTGCAAGTTCATAAGAACTTTAGGGCACTGTGTCAATTTTGATAACCATTTCTTTCACACCATCTGATAAATCCGAGAACTTCACGGTTGACAAAAAATATGGCTCATTAAAATGCAGACGGTTATGGCGTGATGTGCACGTGAGGTACATACAAGCGCATGCAAATATGCATTGCGAGTACCCTTTGGTGTCCTGTACTGCTTGGACAAGAAAGAAAAGTTTTTTCATTTTCCGCCATTATGAAATGTACGTAAAATCATGAATACAGAAATGAAAGAAATATTTCAAGACTTGCAAATCTTTTTTAGGAATTCATAGGCCCTTTCATACTAACATTCACGTGTCGATGTTTTGGAGAGTTGCGGTCAGTATGAATGGTTAACTTCGGTCTTGTATCGAAGTTAACAGCGCCAATTAACTTCGCAGTAAGCAGGTGGATTTAACAGTGGAATTTTGATGCTGCGGTGCGGTATGAAAAGTTATTGTCAGGGGCCAATACTATCGTTAACAATTAAAGGGCAGTACCATCGCTAATATTTGCTAATTTCTTGCTTGACTAATCACCAGTCAAATTATAACAGGCAAAAGTTCTCACATTCAAAAATCTTAGCGTGCATGGGATGCATCAGTGCTACCTTGCGATTACTTCGATGATGACAGCATCACCTAATGTTTATTTCGATGTTTATAACTACCAAACCTGGTATTACTGAACGGTTCAATTAACTTCGCAGGTTACATCAAGGCTCAGCTCATACCAGAAATAAGACAGTATGAAAGGGCGTTTTAACAAAGTTAATTTATTGACTGAGACAAAATTCGATAAAAAAGTACAATGAAACTGATATTATAATACTTTAATGGTATTATTGATACTTCAAAAAATTTGATGTGGACTTATTAAATACATACAAAAGTTAGCCTTGTGTGTTCGTTTAATTAACTGCCACGTGACTTTTTCACCCAACTGGACAAACCCTTAACAATTTACACGCAAACCAGCAATTTATTTTGTGCTGTGGGGCATTTTTGTAAAAAAAGACTGAATACAAATTGCGAAGCCTATTTAAAATGAAACTTTTTACACAATATACATCATAAAGTCAAGTTTTCCCAGGACCCATAAGAAAGTGAATACTTTTGCTACCGGCATTATGCTTATATTTTCTTACGGACCTTCAATGAGATAATTGGTGAATCAGCACCAGAAACACTGACTATTTGCACACATATTTTAGTCTCATTGAGCAACCAATGATAAATAACGTGTGTCTTAAAAAATCAGTCGGCTCGTCACGCACCACTGTAGAAGCACCCTCATTGTTTTTATCACTGCGCCAAAATTGTGATATGTACTACTATACTATACAGAAATCAAAACACATATTAATTTAGAACCAACTTGATTATTGTAAACCTTGACTTTACTAAATTGTCAAGTGCTTCTAATGTCAATTCAAACGCCACAGATTTTCAAAACATCGTCTCGTGGTAGCTACTTAACATGGAAAAGCTTTCCATTTAGCTTGTACCACGAAAAAAGAGGAAATATAATTTCATTTGCCACAGATATTTTGTGTCCTAAATTGGTGAGCTTTTATTACAACTGAAGGTAATGAGGTCCAAATACAATAACAGACAAATACATGGTAATCTGTTAGCACTTTACACACAACTTCCTCATCAGCTTACAAATAGATTTTTGTTATCACTTTTTTGTCAAAATCAGCGATGTTCTATGAAAGGTCATGTATCACAGCTAGATCATTCAGAGGCATGTGGTTGTGAGTGTAAAACTGTTTTTATGACATTGGTATCATCCACTGAAACTCCTATAAGTTTGCATTTACCTACCTTCATATACTCTTTTCACATCAAAGTTGTTACAATTTAAAACTGATTTAATGGTTGTAACTCCAGTTCTGGACACTTTAAAACCGATTTTAAAATCTGTAACTGCAGTGCTGTTGCAACCCTTTGTGAGTGTGCTTTAGCGAGAGATAATCATTGTAACTCAGTGTGAACACGACAGTTGTAGAAGTTATAACTCTGTAGGTGGCGTTGCTGTCAAATCTTGTGGGAAATATTAATGGTGCACTAAAGTACCACATAAGTAACAGGGGAAAATCAGACTGTGATAGCACTGATGATTAGTTACTAAATCCATATGGTTACAACAGTTTTAACTGTGAGTGTGAATACGACAGATAAAACTATAACAAGAGCAACGCGGAGCGTTGAAATGCGCTGCGCCCATGAATGTATCACAAATGGTGTGCTTTTAGAGTTATTTGTATCATAAAAATGGCCACTAGATGGTGCAAAAACGTACAATCCATCCAAAAACGGGAACATGCCACATTTCATAAAAACCAGTCAAGAAATATCAGAGAAACAAAGGAAAACAGAACAAAATGAAATTGCCACTTGTGGGCACAGCGTCCATTCCATCCGCCTGAAAGTCGTCGTCTGTTATCTTCATATAAATTCACTTACTAAATAAATTTAATAAAGATTCTGTAGTGGGTTTTGAAGATACAGCTGTGGACGCAAAACAAAACAAAACTACCACTAGGAGGTGCCACAGTAGTCAGTCACCATCATCAAACGTCCTTTTCCCACTAAAAACATGTACGCCAATTTTCAAAACCATCCCTAGAATGATTTGGTTGATCGAGGGGTGGACGTCAAAACCAAGATGTGAAAACAGCAAAAATGGCCACCAGGTGGTGCAAAATACCTCGATTCCATCCAAAAACAGGATGGTAGTGTCATCTCAACAAAAAATGCCTATAATCAAAATTTTATGAAAATCTGTTGAGGACCTTTGAAGATATAGACTGGTAAACATAAAAAACTAAAATTGCCACTAGGGGGCACACCAGAAGTCAGATCCATCTGAAAGTCGTTGTCGTCCATTGTAAACATCACAAAAATACACTTGCTAAATTAAGTAAAGATCCTGCAAAAGGTTTAATAGATACAGCCATGAGCGCAAAAACAACAAAACTGCCACTAGGAGGTGCCACAGTAGTTGAACTCGTCGGAAAATCATCGTCAGCCATCCACTTCATAATAAAAACATACATGCAAATTTCCACAATTATCCTGAAAGCCGTTTGGTTGATAGTAGAGTGGACGCCAAAAAACAGATTCGAAATCAGTAAAAATGGCCAATAGGTGGCGCAAACTAGGTCGAATCCATCTGAAAACGAAGAGATAGCGTCACCTCATTAACAGATGCCTGTATGCCAAATTTTATAAAAATACGTTGAAGACCTTGGAACAAACAGAGGTAAACGTAAAAAAAATAAAATTGCAACTAGGTGGCATATCAGTAGTCAGATCCGTCTGAAAGTCGTCGTCCTCTGTTGTTAACATTATATCAATACACTTACCAAATTTAGTAAAGATCCTATGAATGGTTTAGGGGATACAGCCATAGGCTTACAAAACTGCCACTAGGAGGTGCCACAGTAGTCAAAGTCGTCAGAAAATTATCGTCAACTGTCCACTTCCTAGTAAGAACATACACGCCAATTTTCACAATCATTCTTTGAGCGGTTTGGTTGGTACGAGGGGTGGACCATAAGCAATTAAAAGCAATTAAAGAAAAATTTTCAAAATTGTAGGTCATTCAAAAAGATGCTTGAGACTCAAGTTGCTGACTCATTGGTCAGGAAGTCAAGATCGGATCGGCATGGTAATGTTTTTAAACCCCAAAACGCTTCGCTTCAAAATTCAACACTGACAGCTAAACAGGGGCAAAATGCAACTTCGGTTGGCAGTAAACAGGCAGATTTAACACTGAAGTACAATGACACTTAGAAACAATGTGAAAAGTTAGCTTTGGTGTCACCGGAAAGACCAGCAGGTGCCACAGTCAATAACGACAGGTGTTGCATTTTAATTTGAAATCATAAAGTATTCACCATTCTACGACTATAAGCACTTTAATAATCCTTTCATTTTAATAAACACGTTTGACCAGTGCCATCACACGATAACTTCGATGACCCAAACATGAAGTGATGATAACTTCGGTATCAGTTAACTACTGAAGCCAGCGTGAAAGATTCAACTGTACTTCACTGAGTTTATATCAATGCTACTTAAGCTTAATGCTGGTTTGAAAGGGTCTTAAAAGAGACACATCTATGCATAACCATGGACGAATCATGTGAAAATAATGTAAAGCAAATCCACATGATTTACACATAAAACAGTAGGCAAATTGAGATTAAAATTTGCTAAAGCCATGTTAACAGATCTTTGGTTTAATCATTTGAGACTGTAAGTCTTCCAGGCTTTCTTGTGCTCCATGAAAAGGTTTCACATTCATGAGAGCTTCACAAACAGTGGCAACTCAGGGGGCCCATTCATTGCAAAAAGTAATGATGGTAATTTCTGGCTTAAAGTTGACTCTCTTTTACTACCAGTGGCATTGTCAAGGCCCTAGGCGGAGGGTTAGCCATAAAAGTGGTGACACAAATTTGAGGGGTGCTAGTGGTGAATGGGGGAGTGAACGACATCAAGACAGGTAACATATCAATAATAAGAATCAACAGATACGTAGCAGTGAAAGAATCCTTGTGGAACACAATTCAGCCTAAAATTTCCAAAATAAAATGCTGCCTGTGTTAGGTAAAACGCCCAATGAACCAAAAGGTAATGCGACCAGATTTAAAAAGACGGAGAACTGAACAAATTAGAATATGCTTTTTAGCTTAATCTGTTCACAGTATTTATCCACAATTCTGCATTTTCGACCACCAATGGTGATCAGGTGGTGCCATTTTTAAACTTAAAATCATACACCAAACTACATCGCTGTGCCAAAAAGGCAAGATCACAGAAGACTTTGCATTATATGTTCATGCAATGCAAGCGAAGCACGTGACCACACCAGCTTTAATCGCAATGTTCTTGCATCTATGGAGCGCAGCCCTGGTAACATAGTTCAGGCTTTGTCGTGGAAATACAAATTATATAATTAGTTGGGCGAAGAATCTGAAACTGTATTGGAAAGAAAAATTTTATTTCGTCTGTATTTCAAAAATAATGAATGTGATGATTTTTTCTAAAAAGCTTTGCAATATTCAAAGTGGATTACTCTCACATTGGCATCCCCAAGAAGTAGGTATTTTTATGCGTTTTCGCATTTCATGCCTCTTTGATAAACAGGCGATCAAAAATAACTATCTTGCATGAGACTAGATAACCGATATCTAGCAACTAACACAAGAGGCTTTTCTTCGAATGTCTCTATTAAAATGAAAGTAAAACATGGTACTATATGCTGTCAAATGCCATTTTATCAGAAGACCACTACATGGGTTCTAATATTAATGTAAATCTACCGTAGATATCTAATCTTTTATATCAAAATACCTGACTGGCCAGAAAGTGAAAGCTTGCATTGCCAACTACCGTACAACAATGGTGTTGAAACCGAGGAAAGCTTTATAAAGAGCAAGTAATGCAAAAAGCGAGGTGTTTGCCTTCACTTGTTCGTTCATCTTAGAGGTTCATCTTTGACTATAGCTTCCCAAGTTCTACCTTTTTTAATGTTCAACATGTGGAGTCTGGCTTTAAACACAGAACACTGGCTCTGTTTACATAGACAAAAAGTCAATTGCTAGATGTTTATTAAGGAAACAATTCAAGCACTCCATACATGACCTAACTATGCGGAGGAGGGAGACATCATAAAACCAGATGCAAAATTAGCTCGATATTGCCAAATGATCACGTTGACGCAATCCCAGCAAAAACAATTAACAGAGGGGGACGTCACATCAGCAACAACTTCATCATCTTGGTTACAGACGCACACAGCATCTCTATTGTAATTGTATGAAGTTTGCCAGTTTATGTAAGTTTAAATAAGCCATCCCAAGCTCTAACAATTTGTAACACACCAAATAAACTGATCAGCAATCACTCTGAGCGTTTGCCAGTGAACAGCCCAAATGTTGAACTTTTAGCTGAAGGAAAAAAATTTCTCATCCCAGAATTCTAATATTGAAGACTGCACCAATCTTCTTCTAATGTGTTCAGTGATTTGCATGTTAAGACTTAACCGAGAACAGAGCCTAATCGAAATGAAGTCCTCCCAAAGACACCTACAAATCACCCAATTTGAGGACACAGCAAATTTGGGAGGTTAAACTTCAGGCAGGCAATACTACAGATTTTCAGCCCCAACATGTAAAAGATAGTAGACGCGAGTGTATTGAGGTTCACATATAAGGAGTGATCTCTAAATACAAGTGGTCTTTTAAGGCAACTTCCCATGCAGTTAACATCGCTACTACCAAAGCTTCAATTGTTAACTCCGGTTAACCACGAAGTAAAGCGTAAATGTTCCCATCAGTTTCAGAATTAATATTCAGCGGAAGTTATTGCAAAGCGCGTGGCCAATATGACCTTTGGTCATATGCTTTGCTGTTTTTGTCAGTGCTTGCCATCAAAAACGGCAAGGACCTCTCTCTCTCCCCAGATGGAAACTAGAACGTCAACTTCACAAGTCAGCCACGTTGGGATGATTACGATGTACTAGAAAATGACAAATGAAAAAATTGAGTGTTGAGTAGATTTACAGCTGATCCAAACAAAGGCGGTGTGATGAAGCGGGAACTCGTTTTGCTTACACTTTACCTTCACTACAAGAAAGACACGCATAGATTGATTTACACCTTCATAGCTCCACTTTGTCGACACCACTTACGGAATTGTCTGCTGGACTGAGGCTGTTGTTATCTACACGCGCAACTTACACTTAAGTGTCAGCCTGGACATAATTAAAGAATAAAATTCACATTAAGACAATAACTCACGCCTGCTTTGTGATTGATACACTCTCTTGAAGCTGATGTATGGTAATGATATCAAACAATATCAGGAATCTTATCGAGTCACCAGGTGATGAGATCGTCTCGTAAACTAGCCGCCTCAGCTTGAGAACTGTCCATACATGTCCTGAAAATCGATGACATTTCGCGTGTCCCTTCAAAACTAGTTCGATAAAGAGACAATTTATGAGAAAGGGAAGCACAGGAAACAAATCACAAAGTAAAAATGGTTGCTAAGCATTGCTTTTGACGCCCGATATTACAACATAATACATACTGTTTTCATCCGAAAATACTGCATGTGGAGATAATCTGACCAGATCTGAGTAAGATAATACACATTGATGTTAACTAAAAAAGTAAATGAAATCTACAAAATCTCTGGAATTCTCATGCTCCTAGTGAGTGTCAACCAATACATGCTCCTAGTGAGTGTCAACCAATACATGCTCGTAGTAAGTGTTAACCAATACATGCTCATAGTAAGTGTCAACCAATACAATTCATGCTTGTAGTGAGTGTCAACCAATACATGCTCGTAGTGAGTGTCAACCAATACATGCTCGTAGTAAGTGTCAACCAATACATGCTCCTAGTGAGTGTCAACCAATACATGCTCGTAGTAAGTGTCAACCAATACATGCTCGTAGTAAGTGTCCACCAATACATGCTCGTAGTAAATGTCCACCACATGCTCCTAACTCCAGATCAGCTAACTAACATATCATTAGATAAAGTTTGCCTGTGAGCTAAATGTGACAGCTGATCGACTTACAGCTGATCCACTGGTGAGGTTGTTTCTTGGCATTTCAATTTAATTGATGATTTTAAGCACTTTAACCATCTGATTTTTGTGAAAGTTTGTGTTATTCAATTATATTATTGAAGTTTTCGTACTTTTAGAAAATTTATATAAAAGACGTTCTTTTACTTATCAAGATTCGATCTCTTGTATGGTGCAGGCTTACTGTGACTCAAGTTTGGGACCTAGTGAGGAGTTTCTGATTCAGGCTTGTGTTTTGTTATGTAATAATTTTGTCCTTTTATTTGTGCACAGTGACAGTTGCTATTATGTTAATGATCCAGGGATCAGTTAATAGATTTGTAGGTCATGGGATTTCAATAAGGACATTTGACAAAGTTGCAACTCTTTCTGCTTGTATCATTGATTTATGCAAGACCTGTTGAGGAATGCTTTTCAGTTAAGTTTTCATGTAGTAACCAGGGAGAAAGGCTGCAATCTGTCACATTGACATGGGTGTTTTTGTTCCTGTGGTTTGTCAAATAAACAGCAGAAACTGTAAACACTGTTATGTCTCATTCCAGCTGTATCACTGTATCAACCCACGCTCCCTCCCCTCCTTGGGACTGTTACATTTTCACTTAAACATGATTCAGGAGGTGAGGAAACATAACTTAAACTGGTGGTGAAAATTACCCCTTCTGCACAGTTTCCCAGTTTATCTCAGTTATGCTCGTTTCCGTGGCAACCTGTTGCTAAGTACTCAAATGATGAGGTCAGGCTGTTCTTCCTAATGAAGTCACGCAAACTACTTTCATTCTTAAAGAACTTCAACTTCAATAAGTGATGTTCATATGGCAATGACAATGAGCAATTCCACAAACACTTGGTGTGAGGCAAATTTGATTAATCTCATTAATCAATGAATTTTCCAATCCATCAATCACTAATCTCCAAGCATTCTAGATCCTTCCATCAGAGAGAGACACACAATCAGTTGACAAAGCTACGAAAATGTCAAGTCTGAGACCATTCAATAATCACTTATCAGGGATTTCAAGACAGTAAAGAAACATTCTTGTGGTTTCAGCAATAATTCTGGTCTATTACCCATCATTACTATTTCTGCAATCTTGAAAGGAGCTCACATACTGAAAAAGTAAGTACAAATCCGATCTACGATATGAATGCCTTCGGTTATTCTTTACCACTCTCACAATGTATATTACGGACGTGGACATGGCTACTCGACAAAAGACAGGGTTTGCATTTGGCCTGGTGTAATTTGTTCAAGTTTTATTCTTAATCTCAAGAGACCAATCAGTTTGCATTAGAACAAGTACCACATATCACTTATGGGGTCTTAGAATGAGATTTCCCACTTAATCCAATGCACCTACGACGTTTCCTTCAAGATCCATGTTAATGCCAACAGCAGAATTCTAAGAATGGACACACTATTTCTTTGTCCTTTAAGTAAGGCCTTGAGAAATCCAAGGATGTCTTGTGGCAGTTTTTCAGTTGGAACACATGGCCATTATATGGTAACCGCTCTCCTCATTACCATACCATAAAGTTGAATAACTAATTTTATCAAGAGGTGGGTGAGCAAAATGAGTTGAGGGTCAATGTACAAAGAGGATAGAAAATTAAAAAAAAATTGTCGGCCACCACGTCACATCCAAGCTTGTACTCAAAATACTAGAGAGAGGAAACGGGCAGCAGTCAGAATCGTTCGGCAAAAATTGTAAGGCCTGATCATCTGTGTTAGGATGGGAGGCCGTATGCAGAATATTGGAATGCTAAGAAGAAACGGAGGGGCAGGGAACTTAGTCATCTCGGAATACTCCTTATTTTCCATTCAAGCCAAAAATGCCTCTCGCGCAAACTTAGTTCACTGACTTTTCACTTCATTTTTGACTCTTGCCAACAGGGTTTGTCGACCTCAGCTCTCATTTGGCGACCAGGGAATCTGTCCAGGTCGCACTTGGTGAGTTCAGGTTGTGCTAAGTGTAAAGCCTTCATAACTTACATTAAGAGACTTTTCATATTCATTATTGGCACTCTCTAAACTGGTGAGAGCATGACATTGACTTCCGCTTGATCCCAACACAAATTTGGCAGACATAAATTCAGTTACTACATAGTGGTTCATTTATTTACAAGCAGAGGAATAAATTCTAATGTCAGACGTTCTTTTGTTTGATCAGTTAAAGTTCACTAATTTATTTCACCTTATTGGCATCGGCTGCGATCCAAATTCTCCCGCTTTATCAGCTGCCGCAGATTCTTCCTCACAGTTGGACATGTAAGGAACACGATGTCCTCATTCATCCATTGATATTTCAAAAGGTTTACCTCTTTTCCATAAGGCAATAGTACATCTCACCGCACAGCAGTGAAAATTGGCTGGCATTATAATAGCAGCAAACGTGTTAAACAATGTTTATACCAGTAGGTAAGAACCTGTCAGCATTACATGGAATCTATAGGTGGCCCTGACTACCTGTCCACCAAACACCTGATCACCACCTGGCAGGATATGGAATTTCAATATGATGCGGCTATTTTAACATTCAGCTAGCATAGGTGGATTTAGGGGGGAGCAGGCCCCCTCCTTGGCTGCCGCAAGCAAAATGAAACAGCAACAGTGTGAAGTGTGAAGAAAAAGAGCTCAGCACAGTAAGTAGAACCGGCAGCGGAACACCTGGGGGCTCAGATCCCAACGGAAATCGCGATCCCATTTCTTTTTTTTAGTCCACCGATAGATTTTCGGAACAGAAGGTCCACATCCTTGGCCCGGCAATCTTTCGGGCTGCCTATGCACGTACAGCCGAGCTTTGCCCGGTTCCCTGAGGCAACATNTGAGGCAAATTTGATTAATCTCATTAATCAATGAATTTTCCAATCCATCAATCACTAATCTCCAAGCATTCTAGATCCTTCCATCAGAGAGAGACACACAATCAGTTGACAAAGCTACGAAAATGTCAAGTCTGAGACCATTCAATAATCACTTATCAGGGATTTCAAGACAGTAAAGAAACATTCTTGTGGTTTCAACAATAATTCTGGTCTATTACCCATCATTACTATTTCTGCAATCTTGAAAGGAGCTCACATACTGAAAAAGTAAGTACAAATCCGATTTACGCTATGAATGCTTTCGGTTACTTTTTACAACTCTCACAATGTACAATGCGGACGTAGACATGGCTACTCCACAAAAGACATGGTTTGCATTTGGCCTGGTGTAATTCGTTCAAGTTTTATTCTTAATCTCAAGAGACCAATCAGTTTGCATTAAAACAAGTACCACATATCACTTATGGGGTCTTAGAATGAGATTTCCCACTTAATAAAATGCACCTACGACGTTTCCTTCAAGATCCATGGTAATGCCAACAGCAGAATTCTAAGAACAGACATACTATTTCTTTGTCCTTTAAGTAAGGCCTTGAGAAATCCAAGGATGTCTTGTGGCAGTTTTTCAGTTGGAACACAGGGCCATTATATGGTAACCACTCTCCTCATTACCATACCACAAAGTTGAATAACTAATTTTATCAAGAGGTGGATGAGCAAAATGAGTTGAGGGTCAATGTACAAAAAGGATAGAAAATTTTTAAAAAAATGTCGGCCACCACGCCACATCCAAGTTCGTACTCAAAATACTACAGAGAGGAAACGAACAGCAGTCAGAATCGTTCGGCAAAAATTGTAAGGCCTGATCATCTGTGTTAGGATGGGAGGCCGTATGCAGAATATTGGAATGCTAAGAAACGGAGGGGCAGGGAACTTTAAAAGCATCTCGGAATACTCCTTATTTTCCATTCAAGCCAAAAATGCCTCTCGCGCAAACTTAGTTCACTGACTTTTCACTTCATTTTCAGCTCTTGCCAACAGGGTTTGTCGACCTCAGCTCTCATTTGGGGACCAGAGAATCTGTCCAGGTCGCACTTGGTGAGTTCAGGTTGTGCTAAGTGTAAAGCCTTCATAACTTACATTAGGAGACTTTTCATATTCATTATTGGCAATCTCTAGACTGGTGAGAGCATGACATTGACGTCCGCTTGATCCCAACACAAATTTGGCAGACATCAATTCAGTTACTACTGGTGGTTCATTTATTTACTAGCAGAGGAATAAATTCTAATGTCAGACGCTCTTTTGTTTGATCAGTTAAAGTTCACTAATTTATTTCACCTTATTGGCATCGGCTGCGATCCAAATTCTCCCGCTTTATCAGCTGTCGGAGATTCTTCCTCACAGTTGGACATGTATGGAACACAATGTCCTCGTTCATCCATTGATGTTTCAAAAGGTTTTAATTACCTCTTTTCCATACGCAGGCAATAGTACATCCCATCGCACAGCAGTGAAAATTGGCTGGCATTATAATAGCACCAAATGTGTTAAAACAATGTTTATACCAGTAGGTAGGAACATGTCAGCATTACATGGAATCTATAGGTGGCCCTGACTACCTGTCCACCAAACACCTGATCACCACCTGGCAGGATATGGAATTTCAATATGATGTGGCTATTTCAACATTCAACTAGCATAGGCGGATTTAGGGGGGAGGGTCAGGCCCCCCCTTGGCTGCCGCAAGCAAAATGAAACAGCAACAGTGTGACGTGTGCAGAAAAAGAGCTCAGCACAGTAAGTAGGACCGGCAGTGGAACACCTGGGGGCTCAGATCCCAGTGGAAATCGCGATCCCATTTCTTTTCTTTTAGTCCACCGATAGATTTTTGAACATCCTCGGCCCGGCAATTTTTCGAGCCGCCTGTGCACGTACAGTCGAGCTTTGCCCAGTTCCCTGAGGCAACATGTTGGGCCCCCCCCTATGGTATCCTAGGTCCGCCACTGGCTAGTACTATAAATAAAGGATCATCATTCAGAGTCTGTGTTTGTATCACTTAAAGCTGCATTTCGTCTTCTCCGAGTTGGCTAAAAACAGACTAAATGTTTTGTGTTGCCAAAGAGAATACACAATCAACAGGTCATCAAATGAATCAAACACCAGAGATTTTATTTTGGGTTGGCCAACCCTGAAATTGAAAAATGGCGTCCAGGGAATTCCATTCAAAAGTACAGTTCAGCTGTTGGTTTTGACTGTTCAGTAAAGAACTTGAAATATGTTAACATGACAGCTAAACACAGTGAAAACCATTGCTCTACTTTTAAACTCCATGCAATTTACAATGAGGTCAAAATGACCAACGGTTGGCTGAATTTAGTTTTCAGTTCTATGTGTACCGAAAAAGTAGAAAAAATACCCTTGAACAGAAAGTGAACCATCACAGAAATACCAACGTCGAAACTAGATTGCCATTAAAAGAACAATAAAGAATTAGTAAACATAAATCGATGACTACAAACCTATTTAGATTACCATTAAAGATGCACTTGGTTGTCATGGATACCTAATATCATGCAATAAAATTGTCTTAGTTAAGATTTGTCAGCCATAAAATTACGGCAGACAATGAAAACAACATAGGGTAAAACTAGAGAGCTTAATGGCAAATCCATAAATCCAAAATTTTGAACTGCTACTAAATTTTAAGAAATCTTTCAGCAGATACTGAGACAGTAAAAACAAATCAAATAGTGGAATGTTAATAACGATGACAATCACTCAGATGCATTTTCATACCAGCAAAGGACTTGGTGCCACAAATAAATAATATTAAAATCTCAATTGCAAGCCCAATTCATAAGGAGATTATTTGCCTGTTCAAGAATGAAGCAACGTTTTTCAAGAAGGCGTGCAACACACCAGTTTTGGACAAATTGCTAAAATCCGCCCATTTTTGATTTTAAAAGGCTTCTAACTTTGTTGTTTAAGCACAGAATTTCTCAAAACGTTGACAGATTTTGGCTATTGTACAGAAATAGAAAGCGATGCTAATAATTTGATGTGATATATCTTTCATGTAGAAAATGACGTTGATAAAACTCCACTTCTCGGTCATACTTTGTGTTTTAAATTGATGAAATTTTACCAAAAAGACTTGTTGCTACAAATACAATGTTTGAAGCATGGTGAACATGAGATGATTTCATGGGTAAAACTGCTCACAAGATATAGCATGGTGCTCCACCATCCATGCAGAACTGCAGCAAGCACCTGTTGTTGATCTTATGCGAGAAGATCATGCCATAATGTTGTCGTTATTATCCTCCAGTCAAAGTTTAACATTTTTAAATGTTAAACTTAAAATATGTTCAAGAGATTCCAAGGTTGTTCCAAGTTTGAAAGTACCAGCACTGTATGAACTTAGTCTTTCGGTGTTCAGCGTTGCAAATCGACTACAGAAACTTGTTTACAAATTATAGTGCCGTTACGCATATCTCCTTTTTCTCATTTCCTGTGCTATGAATGAATGTGATCGTAAGTTTTTTTCAGCAATTGGTACATTTGCCAACTAATTTCTATACAATGAATACAAATAACAAGCGTCATGTTACTTATTCCGCCTGATTTTCAGCATCGAACCGAACAAAAGAAAAAGTAATAAGGAACAAATACAAACTTCTGAATCATTTCAGCCCCCCAAAAAACATTTTTAGTGAACAGCTGAACAGGGCAAGGAGAACAGCTATCTTAACATAACACTGGACTTGACACAAAAATAATGCATCACAAAGATAGACCAATCACAAACAAAGCATATGGGTTTTTGGTGTTATGAAAAGTAATTATGTCTGAATTGACACATGCCTACGGTACTTTGAATTTGTCATTCATTGCAACTTGTAACTGTACAATACCCAACATACTTGCATACAGCTAAATAACCTTTTTTCATAATCAAAATCTCACGTCTCCCAATGGACATGAGCATTGTTCATCAGTTTATCACAAGCCAACAATGGAGGATATGTCCAATTTTTCCATGAAAAATGAAAAGTGAAACGTGTGATTTGTCTGGTGAAAGCTATGACAAGGAATTTGACGACAATGAAGTAGAGCGAAGGTGTACTAGTACCCTCAGAGATGTGTGAAGTAACTGCGTGTTCGTTGGAGCCAGCTCAGAATCAGCATTTAGAGACTAGGAGGGAATTGGGCACAAGTCTGGTGTAGCTGCCCGACTGTAATTATTTCAAATTTTTCCAAATGCTTTCCACCGCGCATAAGAAACTAACTATCGTAAATGTTAGGGTTAACACCCTGGGCGGTTAAATTGGCAAACCCAAAAATTCGGGGGTGGGCGGTTAACCAGACATGGGCACTTAAACATGAAATTTCAAGAACTCGCGGGTGGACGGTTAACTGAACATGGGCGCTTATTACGACAGACAACTGCCCTGGGCGGTTAATCTTACCTCATGATCTGAGTCCCCAACATAGTCCGGGAACGCGTAACACTTTGCAAACAGCTTTATCGTCACGAAATGCCGACCCTGCCTACTCTAACTAACTCACAGTTTCGAATTTGTGGACTGTGGTCTAATTCCAAACGTTTGCACAGAGAGCGTGCTGCAGAATTCAGCGCCTCAGATAAGAACGATTACCGGTACTGCGAATTCTACTCTTCATTTCACTATACTTCGCATGAACATGTTCACCTGCGTAGCAGGCGGTAGCTGCGTTGTCAATTTAACCCAGTTGTGGTCACGTGCTAACCCATTTTTCCTGTTTGATTAGTGCGCGCATGCAAGCTTCACATGTTGCAGAGGTCCCAGCATAGATCAAGTTCTGAGCCAAAGAGCAGTTTTAAAATTAGTTGTAATATAATTCAGATTTGTTTTGGGGGCTTGCGATTCTCATGTTCGAGACTCCGTGACTTAATGAATTGTTAACATATGGTTTACATGTGGCTGTCTTATCCCGGCGCCGCTCACTAATCCCGTAAGGTAAAACATCCTACGGTACGCAATGACGACAAAAATCGGAGACAAGCGGACATGAGGCAGTTGTCAATCAAAACATGGTTACTGCAACGGCATTACTCAAGAACAAGTATTTGCTTAAGATTTTATTTTTAAGAAATACTAATGACTTTGACTGGAGTCCGAGGGAAAATTAGTTCCTACACGCACGTCGTCAGTGAAATAATTTGTAGATAAAGCCCAATTATTTCGATAATCGGTACCTCTGGTTTGCTATGCAACTAATGACGAGATCTAACCGGCAACGCGTCCTTACCAGTACTCGAAAGACAGACATCCTTGATACATTTATCAAGATAGGGAGAATTTGACACCTTTTCGTGAGTTATGGGAATTCTTGAAACTCCGAGAGCTTCCAACTTAAAGCTCATTGAGAGGGTTGGCAAAACCACTGTTACGGCATTTCTCTGGCCTGATTATTTCGAATATATGTTTTATTTAGTGCACTGCAGTCGGAAACACAGTGGGGCAGACAGCCTGGCTGAAAGTGGAGGTAACTGATGCGGGCGTGGCTCTTAACTTAAATTTGCGAGCATGAGAAGAAAATAGTGACAAAGCGTTCAACATATTACATTTTGAAGCAAATCCATGACTCGGGACAATAATTTGTTACTTGTATTATAATTCGCATTGCCAAACCACCTTCTCCAACACTGCCGTTGCACTCTTTGTTATCATCAATTTTTATCTAAAAATGGGTAATCGCGCGTTTCCTTGACACTGGGTGCGTAATCATCAATCTTCAAAAGCCGGGGATGGGCGCTTAACCGAGAGGTGGGCGCTTAACTGGAAACCTTCAAAAATCGCAGACACGCAGTTAACCGAGCAGTTGGCGGTTAAATCGAAAATCCACCTAAAGTAGGGGATGGGCGATTAAATGAACATGAGTGTTAACCAGAACGTTTACTGTACTTACAGTCTACAATACTGCAATCAATGTAAACAGTAGGGTATACAATACAGACCCATCACTCATTTTCCATACACTGCTTATGAGGTCAAATGCATTGGAGTGACTTTTACAGCTTACTGGGAACATTTGAGAGCCAACTGCAAACAAGGGGTGCAATTGGCTGGACTTTCACAATAGGTGACTTATTGAATTAGACAGCCAGATAATGAAATGTTTATTTTATTATCAATGACCATGAGATTTGTACTGATTGAAGGATCTGTTTCAAATTAATGTTTTAATTGCTCCAAATACTTTACACTTGTATCCCAGAACACAGCAGTTTGGATTTTGTTACCTTGAATCCAAGGTTTTCCCTTTCATGGAAAATTCTAACCTGAACATGCCTGCCTTCCTATGAGAACAAAAGCCAATTATGTGTAACAAAGACCTGTTATTACCAACTAAAGACTCTCACTGGGAACTCAATATTATATAATACACAATTATTGTCATATTATCCAAGGTTCATTTGACTAAGTACAAAGTTCTGTGTCTCAGCTGAAAAGCCATTTTAAGTATTATGTTACACATGAAAGCCATTCTGATACACGGAAATCAATAAGTAAGGAGAAATCTCACCAATTAGAGATGAAAATAATAACTATAAAACAAATGCAGAGCCTTGAAATTTGTAAACAACTGCACAACAATCATAATATCATACAAATAGCCATTAATATAGTGCAGAATATGTCAAACACCCCGTAAACGGGAGAGTGACATTGTCTCCTTAATCTTAAGCTATTTATTTCATGTACCAGTACAGTCATCAAGGAACTCCAAAGATATGGATGCAAACGTGAAAACACTGCCATGGAGGCACGATCAGGTCCGTCCACCGGTTATCAAGTACCGAAGGAATACTCCTTACAAGGACTCAGAAGATACAGCTCCTAATGCCAAAATATGCCACTAGAGGGCACCAAAGTAGTTGCGAGTCTAAAAATATGCATTTTAGTACTTCTCTTGTCAGTAGGAACACATTTGCCAATTTTCATAATGATCGTCTTTGTAAAAATAATGAAAATGGATACTTATACGGTTGCAGAAAATATGTAGAATCTATGCCAAAATGGAAAAATGTTGGCTTCTTTACAATAGACATTTGGATGCAAAATTTCAATGGAAAACCATCAAGGAACTCTGAAGAAAGACGCAAATGTAAAAATTAAAATTGTCACAAGGAGGCACTGAAGTAGTCAAGGCCATGAAAAAATTATGGGCAACTGTTATCACATATGTACAGGAAAACACTTATTTACAACGATCCTGTAAAGCGTGAAGGAGATACAGTCATGGCTGCAAAAATGACAAAAGCACCATAATTGTCAGGGGATTGTGCACACATATGCCACCGAGAGTGCTAATCAACAAGGGTACACCATCTAAAACAAGCATAAACTCCAATGTCTCTAACGAAGAGAAGTTAGTGGGAAAAGTAAACGGAGTTGTGATGGATTTGCGACAGATTGGTGTTTCACTGATGGGAAAGCAACGAAAAGGAAATGTTTCGAAACGGGCACAAAACATTGACTTCTGCTACTTCTTGAGCAGACGCTATTGAGGATGGTGATAGGCTGGTGACAAGGCGATGCGACTCGGTAGTGACCAACCTATTAGGACGATTTTATCACCATAAGAAAAGGCACAAGTTCCCCGTGACCGGACGGGAGGGTAGCTGTAAATGTCCACAACTTGTACAGTATTAGTTTCTTACAGTTTTTAGTTCCCTGCTTTTGTTTGTTTTTGTTGATAAGAGCCCAGAAAGTAGCCACAAATTATTAGCAAAATTTCAACCATTATCAGAGATGTACACTCAGTTCAAACATGGATGACAATGATACACGCATTTGGAGAACAGGAAGTACGTACTGAAAGATATTTGCCAACTTTTTTATGAGAAGCAACTTGGCTAATGGCAACTATAATTGCGGTGTACGACGTCGAAAATGACACCAAAAATAAACACATGATAAAATAATGAAATAACACTCGCACACACATATAAATATGCATGCATCCATGGTATGTACACATCAAAATTGTTCCAAGAAATTTCTCATCATTGCCAATGAATAATTTTACAACACTAAAGATTTCTCATCAAAACATTAATCTTATGGCAATATAAATGGATGTGTATATTTAAAACTGCTTTTCCCCTGTTTAGGTGGGTCAAAAACAAAAATCAAATTAGGCTTTTTACTCTCATAAATTCAGTGTAATATCACTTCTTACCCTGATAGGATTCTATTTCCGTGAACAAGAACATCAAAACTCAAACTTTAGAGGTTGGCCAACCTAAAAATTAACAGCGCACATATGCATTACTTATGACTATTGGCTCATTCACTAATAATTCAAGATCGGAAGAGCGTGGTTATGCTTTTTTAAATTTAAACCCACTTCGATTAAGAATTCAACATCGACTGGTTAAATAAGGGCAAAAAGGCAATTTTAAGTATTATACAGGTGGCATTACTCTGAACTCAAAACCATTGATAAATAAACTATTATACATCCAAAAATAACATAATTGATTGCCAGGTCTATGTTGCTTATATTTTTAAAAATGTTGAAGTGGTGCATTTTTTTTCAGTTGCCCATATTTTCAAAAAGAAAAAGTCACCTGAAGCCGGCTGAGGGGATCCTTCTTTTTAATCCAGCACCACCTGATGCCAACTTTTCAACAAAATGAAGCGGGTTCAAACCACAGCCAATTATGCTATTTCAGGCCTACAATGGCACTGAACAACAATCTAAAAGGATGACAAGGTTATTAATAAATCCTCTTTATCGTAAAAGCATTATTTCACCACAAAGTCCAATAATTTGACGTCACTTCTAATTGATAAATGAATTAACAGCAGGCTCTCACTGACACTAGGGTCAGGTCATTTAGTTCCACGAATGGACTTCCCAGACAAAAAAAATCCGCAGGCTTCACTCTCTTTACTGGTACAGTGCCACGTTATTCTCTGCAGACTACTACAGTACTATTGATTATGAATGACAAAATTTACCCTACCAGTACAAAATACGTAGATAACATAGATCTACCAGAAGATTTATCAGATTCATGAATGTACACATCTTATCTATTAAGCCATGTGATCGTTTTCACCCATAAGTCCTGAGGTGATGATCTAACTTAAGTGATAGCTGAATTCAGTTATAAGCACCTTTTCTTCCATTCATTATACCAGGAATCCAATTGATTATAGTCTGCTTAATACCCCTCCTTTACAAAGTCTAATCATGTTAAGCTTTTTCATAGACAATTAACTCTCCTGGAATTGCCATCATCTGCTAGACCAGTAACCATTCAAGAGTACACTAAAACATTTCCTTGATAAAGATTAACATAGACATTTTGGTTAACTCCCTAGGAGCTTAAACTGGTCAGCCTAGAAGTCAGGGAATGGGCGCATAACTCAGAGATGGAGCACAACTCAGAGATGGGTGCCTTAACCAGAAATTTCAAGAAATTGGGTTGGGTGCTTATCCCATCTTGAGCACCAAACCTGAGCCAGACTGTCGCTCTGTCCACCTGTGGCCTTTAAAATTGATGTTCACAGACTAGAAGTTCAGAGAATTTGCCACAAGACTTGTTACTGATGCGAAAGTTGAATCAGTACTCTCTAATGGCCACATGTATAAATTCAGTAGCTAAGGATACAATTTGAAATAAGAGAAAATACATGTTGACTGATTTCACAAAGAAAAAAACCTTGCATCTTGTGTGGGTATATTCAATAATTAATCTCAAGTTAGTTAGTTTGCTCCCTTAGCACTGAATACGTGCCATACAATGGAAAAATAGATCACCCACAAGCAACCCACATGTCTGAAACTTCGGCTTCAGTGATAAATTTAAAACAGAGCTGCACTTTGGCTCTTAAAACTAGGAGAAAAGTTTGATTCTTTTGAAAAATACATTAGCCAAAGCCTGAAACGAGAGACTGTGACTAACTGTATAATTCCAACAACGCAGTGGTTTTTAATAATCTGCAGAAGACACTAACAGAATAAATGATGTTATCAGCAACAACAAAAACTGCAACAGTAACTTCATTATGACTCAAACTGATCCAGTTACTTATGCTTTACTGTTTTGAAAATAAATTCCATGACCCAAGTTATTGGCAGGCACTAGCACAAGCAGTCGGTACTTTATTGCAAATTCCCAAAAGCAGTGGGTGGGCGCTTAGCCGAGCAGTGGGCACTTAATCCGAAAATGCTCAAAAATGGGTGGTAGGCACTTTACAGGAGCGTGGGTGTTAACCCACATGTTTTATGGTATCGATGACTTTTATTGTTTATTAGGAATATTTTAGGAAGTAACTAGTTTCACCCCATTTCTTCACAGAACCCCAAGGAGAGACCCATTTTAAGAACTTTCGAAGCTTTCAAAAATATGCAAACTTGTCAAAAAACAAACCTGCAAAAGAAATTCCAATGTTTTATTCTTATTTGTACTAGCAAACACGTCCATTGCTTCTGACCCAGATGCAATGCAAGGTCACCAGACGGACAGTCTGACCAACAGCTGGTTATGTGACATTTGCGAGGTCAGGTTTTACAAATATGGCATCATAACACTAACAGTTCATATTTCGCATGTTTACCTAAATATCAATCGAATTTTGGGGGTTTTGATAATTGGAATTGCGTTCTATGGAAAGTAAAATGAAGTAGAAAATGTACAACACTAGCAGCAAATGAGTACACTGAAGTCGTTGCAATTTTTAAGAACCAGGTAACAAACAAATCGTGTCCAATTTCATTTGAACTTTAAAAATTCAGTTATCCTATCAGAGCGTTAAGGTTATAACACCAAGAAATAATGTGTTGCCAGTCAGTCATACGTGTTCACTGAACAAGATCCAACTTTGAATTAAAGGTACTGAGATCACGTGAGCTCCACTTTGAATAAATGGCATTATCTGACAGATCCTGAAATTCTAAGGAATAGTTTGACTAAAACGTGGTAAAATTTAGGGCGTTTCTTTACACAGAGCCTAACTGGAGACATACAACCAGTCGTAAGTTTTGACATTAGTTTTCGTTCATACTCTGTGTCCCAAAAAGTCGTAAACTTACGATATCTTGGTACACTAACCCCAGTAAACCAATCTCCAAATTACATCATTAGACCATTGACAGACTTGGTTCGGCAAACTGGTGTTTTCTAGTTAATACAATTTTACCAACTAAAATGCGTCTATCGCTCCGTATTAAGGATCTCATATGAAGTGAACATGTGGCTAACAAATGGCCAGTCATGCTAATACCATGTTGTGACATATTCACAAGCTTGAGAGTTTCTATACAAACAGTGCTCCTCAACATATTTTAGTCTGATATTTGTGTATTGTCAATGTTTGCAAGAGCTAAAAAATATATTTTCTTTTGGAGTATTCCTCTCATCTGCTGTAAATCAATGTAAGAACGAAACCTGGAGCATCTGTCAACCACTGAGGCCAACTGAGCCTGACGACATGAATGGAAGTCATGTCATGTTCGCTAAATCTACCCTACGATCCCGTTGCTATGTCATTATCATGTCTGGCTGACAATGAAGCAGATAGGGAGCCAGGTCAGAGCACGAACAAGATGCAAAACGACCAGGAAATTGTGTGTCAAGAGTCACCGACAGGCGACAGTGCCACTAAAAGTGAAGTGCTTTAACGATTTCTACGATTTCTAAGATTTTGCATTTAAACTACCTAGAAACGAAATTGTCATACCAGTCCTTCAACAGGTAAACGTCCATTTAAACAAAAGGATCGTTTTATCTGTGTTAAAACAACTCACCTGAAAGTCGTGCTAGTGTCATTAGCAGAGTTCCACAAGTGTTTCTGAAACGAGAGTCGGAAAGTGCGCCCTCTGTGTGTCACAGCCACACAGCGACACCTATGGAAAAGTACGGCAGCATTGGGAAAACGCGTGAACAACCAAAAGGGGCGCTTGTAACATTTATTTCCGTTTCCGCGACATGTGTTGTCGTTTTTTATGAAAAATGGGTAAAAAGAATACCAGGTGAGCTGTGCGAAAAATCGTTTTGTCGAATGTTACAGCAGATCCAATGCAGTATCTATATTAATCGAGTTTTGTTCATTCTTTTTGAGGTGTCTGCCACAGTAGACAGTGACAACCGACCGCCACAGTTTCTAGCTCGAACACGGTCTGTACTTTCTGTAATCTACTGGAGTACTGCCTACTGCCGGCCTAATTTGAGACAATGTAGGCAACACGTAGTCACTCGGTTGGTCATTTAGGGGCTACAATACTTCCATTCGCTTTCTGTACGCATTTCGTTACATGTATTTTAAACGGGCGGTGACTGGATTTGGGTTACTGATTTTGAGTTTTCACCTCGTCAAAAATATAGTCCGATTACCTCTCGTCGTCAGTCTCCAAAGGTCGTCCGCCATCTTGTTTCGCGTGCAGCGCTGCCACGCGGGACTTAGCGTTCCAATTTGGAACGCTCGTCTGCACGTTAGGTACTAACCTCTCGGGAGAAACACGCGTGGAAGAACTGAGACTAAAATTAATGCATTTACCGACTGTTTTTTTGAGACCACTTAAAAACTTGTTGATTTTACTAATGCACTTTTTTGTTCATTTTCAGAAGATATTTTCGAAATTAAATTTTCTTCAGACGGAACAAAAAGCAACCCAGGGATTGTTTATGCAATGTATCTATTTGTCCCAGGCACTAACCGACATCTGTTAGGCCAAAGGAAAAACGCAGCAGACAAATGGAACACGCTGGGTGCTTAACAGTTTCGGCCCACGCCTTGGTCATCAAAATATTGTTCACTTGTTTTTTTATTGCAAAACACAGTACTGAACTCAACATTTATGTTGAAAATTTTGGTTAAAGCATTTTGAATTTATTTGAAGAAAATTAAAATACTTGAATTGATAGAGAATGGCCACCAATAAAGTAAAACATTGACTTTATTTCACTATATTGCATTTGTTACATACAACACAGCATGACATAATCAAAAATAAAAGAAGAGATTGAGCAATAAAATTCAAATGCAACTTGGGTATTTATTTATTTATTTATGAATGCAGAAGCCTGTTAAAGATGAGAAAAAATCAAACAATACAATTATGGGTAATTTATTAGAACAATTGTATCGAGGTTCAATGATCAACTTCCGCCTACCAAGTCTCAAAGGCTTACAGTTCTGTTTTGGCTGACAAGGTGTTAACAGAGAATGAAGAGAAACTGAAAAGAAAAAGAAGGACAGCAGAGATAAGTGATGTTAAGAACAACAAGAGCAAAAAGTCAAATAAAGAGGTCACAAATACAAAATAAGTAAGGTCTGCCTGGAATAAAACAATTGTGATTTATTTTCCAGAACTGAAATTCTAAATCAATTTTAATCGATTTAAAAATCGATATCATACCAGTAAAACAGTTTGTGGTTGAAGTAGAGTTGCTGTAAACCACTTTCCACTATTTTCTTGGCCTTTTTCTGTGTGGTTTTCTGTCCTTTCAAAAGGCGGCAGCACATGACGACCATAGGTGTCATTATAAAATGGCTGCCGAAAACCAATGCACAGTTGAACAACTCGGCTTAAGTAAAAGAAAACGTTTGAATCAACGAATACTATATATTTGTGAGAGTTAAATCAAGTCCTATTCAGATCATAACTTTGAAGTGGAATAATTGGGTGAGTAAGACAACAAGCCGGTTTTATGCTTAGGCGGACGACTATAGGGTTTCGGAGTGTACATTCCACTCTTAAAGCTATCATTTAAAAAAGCGCTTTCTTTCATCATTGGTCCTTTCTTCTTCTATACATATCTTTGATGAAGCTTAGTTGTGAGAATTAAGTTGACTTAGGCGAAGAATTCCAACTCCACTTTTTTGGTTGTCAACTTTTTCACCGCGAGCGATAACATTAAGTAGGTCAACTGAGTCACGTGAGTCAGGCAAAAGCTAGCGCGAGACTGAGCGAAGCGCGTGACACTAGCGCATAACACTTGCAAAATAGCATGAGAAGGTATTAGTTGAAATTTATGTTCCTTAGACTTATTCGTTAACATGCGTGATTTCACGTAACTTCCTCAAAATGGCACCCGGTAAGAGAAACTCGAGCAAACCATGACAGATTTTCATCAATTTGTTCAAGTTTTGCTGACTAAATTGTATCCAAAGTCATGGTATGTGTTAACTTTTACTCTATGTTTCTATATGTATGGTTCATTTGATTTTATTTGCTGTATTTTGAAATGAGTACTCTGGAGTTCCGAATAGTAGTAGAGACAGCAATAATAGTATAGACTGGAAAATTTCACGATTTTTAATAATAGTAGAGACTCTAATAATAGTATAGACCCAACATTTTTGCCACTAGAAAAGTAGAATAATAGTATAGACCGGAAATTGTCGAAAAAAAATTAATAATAGTATAGAATGGAATAATGGTATAGACGGCAAATTTGTGGAAATTTAAACATAGTATAGACTGGAATAATAATATTGGTTACAAATTTAGGTAAAATCTAATAATGTTATAGAAGAGAATAATAATGCAAAACAGCAAATTCTTAGGAATAATGGTATAGACGGGAAATTTGTGGAAAATTAAAAATAATATAGACTGGAATAATAACATTGATTACAAATTTGCGTAAAATGTAGTAACGGTAGATGGAAATAATAGGAAGTGCAAAATCTAATAATGATGTAGATGGGATTGGAATAATAATGCAAAGAAGCATATTCTGTCTGACTTACCACCGCTATAAGTAATTGTTTCAAAGAAAAACTTTTAAATTGAAAACTAGCATAGTTAAATTATTGCAGTGGTGTATCCACACATGCCATAACATAGTACAGTGAAGTGGAATAAAGTGTCATTGCTAAAACAAAGACCATTCGTTTATTCAATAACTTTAAATGGAAGTCTATATAGATGTGTTTCAAACAGTATGCGTTATCATTTTACTCAAAAAAGAATGTGACATTCATACTAGGGATGCCAATGTCGACTAAGTCCAAAAATTATAACAAGGAGGTAAAGATTTCAGCAGCAACGTCTAGTCTTCCACGAAGCCGACAGTCTGAATAAGGACAATAAAGTGTGTTGGTAAAACGACTCGCATTTTTATCATACATATTCCTGACAGTCGAGCCTTTGTTTCTCTCAATCTCCTTGCACAACGTTCATAGTCAATACCCTCGGAATGTTAGTCAGAATTCGACGTCAAAAAGTCGGTACATCCAAAATTTTACACGACCAGAAATTGAGATTTCTTGCAGAATTGCAAAACATTCGAGTCCACGACCACAACTACGTCCACCATCTTGAATGTCTAATTAGGTATAATAAACAAACCGATTCACGTGCGCTTTTCCATTTATTTGGACGGGAGAGCAAGTAGAAATGAATTTCAATAGATATCGACTGGATTGTCGAACGTTAGCAACTATGTCATTTTCAAGATTGTCACAGGTCCATTCTTCCTGTTCATAAAAACAATCTATTCTCAAGTTTGGAGCGAATTGTAAAAATGCTGATGCCCGATGTTGTCGGCAACTTGTTGGTACTTTGACTTGTTGATTCTAGGAACCTGGTTCCTAGATTGATTGAAAGGTTCGGCACTGTTCATTAACTGCACGGGTATTTGCGCTTCGTCGACTTGCCGCGTTATCACCACAGTCCGTATCTATAGCTGGATTATTTGTCGTACCAGCATCTGAATCAATGTCTGTCTCTGGAACATCTCTCGGTTTGTAAAATAATCCTCGAATTCTTTAGGTCTTTGCGCGGCAGACGACATGATTAAGTATGTAGAATGCGCATGTCAATAATGACGAAAACCGCAGATGACACTGGCTGTGCAAAATCCCGGAATTACTCCCCCGGAAACCCAAACTTCGGGGACAGACACAGTGAAGACTTGGTACGGCTTGCCAGTTTTTCACAGGGTGCAATCATAAATATTGGATCACCCAAAGAAAATCGTCGAAAGCGTTTTTATTCATATGTACGTTGAGCTGCCGGTAACACCGGTCTGTGTCACGGGGCGCGCGGAATATTGAAAAATTTGTGCATTAAATTCATCATTTCTGAAATTACTGATGGCCTATTTCTTTGAGCAGTCAGCCGTTAATATTAAGAGAAGTGGTAATCATTTCATGCTTTTTAAATTTTACCAACACTTTCTTAATTCTAACCGATCCCGTCGAACCCGTCCAAAATAACATTCTGGCCGTCCAACAGAAAGCCGTTGCGTAAACCGTTGCTTGGGAGTCCGATTATTTTACGCTTTGAAACGTACAGGTGACATTTTGGCGAATAAAATCTTTTAATGTGTATGACATGTGACTTCCGTGTGTAACGCGCAGTCGTATATAGCTCTTCTAAATTACGAAATCGAACCTAGTGTCTCGTGGTCTAGAGGTTTAGAGCGAAGACACCACATTTTACGGCCAAGGTACGATGCCCGGTGTCTATAGCTAAGTTTTGGAGTAACAAATTTGTAATGAATAAAACAAAAATTGAGAACTTGCTGAAACAAATAATCGTGGAGAGTGGAAAAAAGTTAGAAAATTAATAAACGTAGAGACCCGAATAAGCATCGTATAGACTGGAAAACGAGTCTGAAAAAAATAATCGTATATATACGACTATTCGGAACTAGAGAGTAACTTTTTGTGGGGATGTACTATCGCCCCTGTATGTCTGCGGCATCCAGGGCGATGTAATTGCCTAGAGACAGTGTAGCTCTGCTGTGCGTGAACTTGGAATTTTGCGTAATCTCAAGATTAAGCGGAAGTGAGTGTTGCATGCACTTGGAATTGAATATTCTTTAAGGCAAAAAGGTGAAATTTTTGTTCGGTGAAAAGAATTTTTGTAATTATTGGCCTCGCAGTCGCGTTCAACCATTTTCTCCTTTAGCTTTACCCAAACTTGTGTCGCCGAACCGGAGGAATATGTGAATGGCTTGATCGTTTATTGTTTGGTGAAACTGATTGTCTGTAGTTGAAAAGGTTGGTTAAAGTTGACATTATTTTATTCAAATGTACTCTGGAGTTCCGAATAGTAGTAGAGACAGCAATAATAGTATAGACTGGAAAATTTCACGATTTTTAATAATAGTAGAGACTCTAATAATAGTATAGACCCAACATTTTTGGCACTAGAAAAGTAGAATAATAGTGTAGACCAGAAATTTGTCGGAAAAAATTAATAATAGTATAGAATGGAATAATGGTATAGACGGCAAATTTGTGGAAATTTAAACATAGTATAGACTGGAATAATAATATTGATTACAAATTTAGGTAAAACCTAATAATGATATAGAAGGGAATAATAATGCAAAACAGCAAATTCTAGGGAATAATGATATAGATGGGAAATTTGTGGAAAATTAAAAATAGTTTTGACTGGAATAACATTGATTACAAATTTGCGTAAAATCAAGTAATGGCAGATGGAAATAATAGGAAGTGCAAAATCTAATGATATAGATAGGAATAATAGTGCAAAGAAGCAAATTCTGTCTGACTTACCAACGCTTTAAGTAATTGTTTCAAAGGAAAAATTTTAAACTGAACATTAGCATAGTTTAATTGCTGCAGTGGTTTATCCACCCATGCCATAACATAGTACAGTGAAGTGGAATAAAAGCGTCATTGCTAAAACAAAGACCATTCGTTTATTCAATAACTTTAAATGGAAGTCTAAATAGACCTGTTTCAAACAGTAAGTGGTATCATTTTACTCAAAAAGAATGTGACATTCATACTAGAGATGACAATGTTGACTAAGTCCAAAAACTAACAAGGAGGTAAAGATTTCAGAAGGAACGTCCAGTCTTCCACGAAGCCGACAGTGTGAATAAAGACAATAAAGTGTCTTGGTAAAACGAGTCCCATTTTTATCATAAATGTTCCTGGCATTCGAGCCTTTGTTTTCTCTCAATCTCATGTCTTGCACAGTCAATACCCTCGTAATGTTAGTCAGAATTCGACGTCAAAAAGTCTGTAGGCTACATCCAAAATTTTACATGGCCAGATCGAAATTGAGATTTCTCGCAGAATTGCCCAACATTCGAGTCCACGACCACGACTACGTCAACCATCTTGAATATCTAATTAGGTATAATAAACAAACGGATTCCCGTGCGTTTTTCCATTTATTTGGACGGGAGAGCAAGTAGAAATCAATTTCAATAGATATCGACTGGATTGTCGAACGTTAGTAACTATGTCATTTTCAAGATTGTCACAAGTCCATTTTTCCTGTTCACAAAAACAATCTATTCTGAAGTTTGGAGTGAATTGTAAAAATGCCGATGTCCGATGACGTCAACAACTTGTTGGTACTTAGTTGATTGAAAGGTTGGGCACCGTTCATTAATTGCACGGGTATTTGCGCTTGGTTGACTGTCCGCGTCATCACCACGTTACGTATCTGTAGCTGGATTATTTGTCGTCTACTAGCACTTAAATCAATGTCAGTTTATGGAACATCTCTCGTTTTGTAAAATAATCCTCGAATTCTTTAGGCCTTTTTGCGGCAGACGACATGATTGAGTATGTATAATGCGCATGTCAATACGGAAACTGCAGATGACACTGGCTGTGCAAAATCCCGGAATTACTCCCCCCGGAAACGCAAACTTTGGGGACAGACACAGTGAAGAGGTGTAATGGCTTGCCAGTTTTTCACAGGGTGAAATCACAAATATTGGATCAGCCAAAGGACCTCGTCGAAAGCGTTTTTATTTATACGTATGTTGAGCTGCCGGTAACACCGATCTGTGTCACGAGGCTCGCGGAATNACTTTGGGGATAGACACAGTGAAGAGGTGTAACGGCTTGCCAGTTTTTCACAGGGTGAAATCACAAATATTGGATCAGCCAAAGAAACTCGTCGAAAGCGTTTTTATTTATACGTATGTTGAGCTGCCGGTAACACCGATCTGTGTCACGAGGCTCGCGTAATATTGAAAAATGCACTTTTTGTGTATTAAATTTCTCATTTCTGTAATTACTGATCCCCTATTTCTTTGAGCGACTGCCGACCAGCCGTTAATATTGAGAAAGTGGTCATCATTTCAAGCTTTTTTAAATTTTGCCGACACAGATCCCGTCCAAAATAACATTCTAGCCGTCCAACCATAGATACTCATCTATGGTCCAACAGACGGTCGCTGCGTAAACCCTTGCTTGGGAGTCCGATTATTTTATGCTTCGAAACACACAGTTGTATATTTTAGGGAATAAAATTTTTAATATGTATGACATGTGACTTCCATGTATAACGCGGAGTGGTATATAGCTCTAAATTACGAGCTCTGACCAGAGTGTCTGGTGGTCTAGAGGTTTAGAGCAAATTAACTTGTTTTATGACCAAGGTACGATACCCGGTGTCCGCAGCGAAGTTTTTGTGCACCAAATTTGTATTGAATGAAACAAAAATTTGAACTTGCTAAATTAAATAATCGTGGAGAGTGGAAAAAGGTTAGAAAATTAATAAACGTAGAGACCCGAATAAGCGCCGTATAGACCGGAAAACGAGTCTGAAAAAAATAATCGTATAGATACGACTATTCGGAACTCGAGAGTAACTTGATTTAGTGCAGTGCAAATTTTTATGAACATGAACGTAATTATTTGAACTTGTCAAGTTGCCTCGCGTATGCCAAGTTCACGCAACACTCACTTCCACTTAATCTTGAGATTAAGCTGGATTCCAAGTTCACGTACAACAGCTCCCATAGGCTCTTCATACGCCTGCTGGTTTTCGGCGAATTATGCCTCACACTGATTAAAACATCAAACTCACATTGTTGTAAGTACCTTTTACGCATAGAAGGACATCTTACAAGCCCATCGATGTCTTTAATTCCTTCCAACTCCTACAGATACTTCCGTTATCAAACTTTTTCTTTGAGCAGTCCTTCGTTCGGTTGCCCAAAAATCGACAATGCGCTCGTTGTAAAAACGGCCAGTTCCAGATTTTGGCAAGTGAACAAAGGACTGCTCATTGAAAATTTTACTGTTGAAGGTCAAACATGCCATGATTTCATACATTAACAGGACATTTGTTTAGTTAATTAACACATTTACAAATATACGTTTTGCAGTTGGCGTTTCTGTTGTTTTGATAAGCTATTTAGCAATGCCATTAACAACAGTATTTTCCAAATTCTAAACTCAAGGAAGTTTTCATGTAATGTGTATTAATAAGGTCTGAAATAAACTATTTTTCAACAGTAAACACTGTCTTGGAATTGGACAAGTGAGTACACGTAATGGGTATTACCAAAGACTTGCTTTTCAGCCATAGTAATGAGCAGAACACCTTTCCTGTTTTAGCCACGAGGTGTCACCGCAAGATCAAGGTGACTTAACACAAAATCAAAGCTTCTTTCGGGTGCAAAATTAAGGTTACAAAAGTGAAGAACTAAACAGTCAAAATTATGGGAGCTTGCTGATTGCCGAAGTTATTAATTGCATTCCAGGAAAAAGTCTCAGCAAGTTGTCGTTAACTATGACTCTGATGATGAGCGGGCATACTCTAAGGAAAAAGTCCCTGACAGACAAGCCAAAGATTTTATTCACGATGAAGTAGATGAGTTTCACACAAACAAAGAAAAGATTCTGTTGGGAGAGGGAGCCTCTCTGGAACCAGCAGGATTCAGTTCTGACGAGCAGGTAACCTGAGGTTTTGGTAAACATTCTCATTTTTTATGGGTAAAATTATGAATCTATGTTGGACATAGTCAGCAACGTTTCGTTAACCACTGCTGTGCAACTACTTGTTGACGCATAATCTACATCAATGTATTTGTCAATTTTCCATTTCTCAAAGGCTTCCTGTATTGCTAAAAATGCACGACATGTTTTATGACAAATGCACATTCTGCCAGTGGAGCACAATTTGCTTATTATTTTTATTCTTTAATTTGACATAAAGTAGTAAAATTTCACTCTTGCAGCCATGTTTTCTTTTAAATTGAAGAAAGCAATGTAAAAGAAAAGTACTACATCTATTGGTTTTGGATGTCGTCGATGACTGATGTCATAACTAGGTGAACAAAACACAAGGTCTGAGTAGAGTATGGCATGCACAGGTCTTGAATTTGGATTCCCCATGTCAATGAAAGGACAGGAAAACTTGCTCAAGATTTTTTGGAAATTTCACAAAAAATGCTGGGCTCACACTAGTGAACTATACCATAAAGCATATACATCTGTTTTGCCTTCTGATGTTGCTTTCAGATACAAAGCAAAACATTGTGGAGTTTTTTATGATAGTGCTTGATCTTTGATTTCTGATTAGAATATGGCCTTAGACTGGTGTTATTTAAAAACATAGTCACTTCTCAGAACACCAAAAAATCAGATTTTACTCAAGATATGACACCATGACCATCCAATAAATAACAAAAGCCACAATAAAATCTCTCCTATTTAGTACAATATTGACAAGTGAAATTTATTTCCTGAATCTTGCGTAAAATATAAATGGCAAATGAATGCTGTGTCATTTTCAAGCTGTATAAGTATTGTGAGTTGCGTGAGGCACTATTTTGTGGCGTTTTGCAACAATTTGGAATTTCTTAGAACTCTTTGAAACTTGAGAAAAGGCAATTATTTTTGTCCAGAAGTTTTGCACTGTTAACGTATCAGGCAGTCTGGAATCTCATGCAACATGGGATGATTAACATGAACAGGTCTCGAGAATCTGTGAAGTCTCGATGGCAGTTGATTTTACCATCAATAGGAGTTGTGCCTATTAAGAAGCTGTCCGGCTGTGGAAGGGTTGGCCAGTTCTGTCAAATTTAACTGCATTTTGACACTCTTTTGTTGGCAAACTCTATCAAAATTAATGTTTTTTGACAATTCTTTTGTATTTTATCAATGTAATATAGTTCCTTTCTGAACCGTTTGAGAGTGTTTTTTGCTGCGTAATGGTATAGTGAGGTATGTCAATGAGGCTTATTTCTGTAATTGAATAACCTGGTTATTAATTTGGCTTTCTGGGCAGAGAGTAAGGTTTTCTTCCTAAAGTAGTTGTTCACTCGAATACGTTAAGAGGGAATTTAATTTCACCAGTCAGCTGAAATATTTTTCACATAATTTTTACCCAGGATGAAGTTTTGGGCTTTGATGACTCCGACTCTGACCTTGATGAGTATGATAACAAACTAAAGCGATACGAAACGGATCAAGTTAGGGATGAAATGGCCAGTGATCTGGACGATGATGATGACGGTAGGTGCTTGTGTTTTGCTGGTAACTTCATTCCTTGCCACTAGGAGTAAGCAGGTGGTGGCTTAGTGTAATAAAAAACGTCAGTTTCCTGGTAGCCTTTCCCTACCTTTTTTGGCATCTTTTGAGGTATCTCTCTTGTTCTGAACAGCATTTGTATTCCAAAAGAGTTTCAGAATGGGGACCAAAATTGTTCCATATATGTTTGCTTATTCTGAGCCCAGTAACCTTTGGAAAGGTTTAACAGTACACATATGCTTGTTGATAGCAACAACTGTTCAGTATTTGCTCATGTCGTACAAAATTTTTTGAGCATTCCTTTTTCCCACTATTTTTTTTTTCGCAATTTTGTTTTATTAAGAAATGTTGTTTTAGGCGTTCATGATTTTTAAATAATATATCGTCTCTCACCAGTGCGTGTTGTGTTCTGTAGGCTTACCCGACGATAAGGCGTGGGGAAAGAAGAAATCCAAATTTTATGGAGCAGATGTGGAAGATGAGCGTGACGTGGGTGTGTATTTTTGCTCTTGCAGATTTAGTAATTGTTAGAAGTTTTTGTTTGATCATAGTTCTACAGCAAGGCTGAAACAAGTCGCAACTTTTTGTTTCAGTTTTGTTTTTTGACTGGAGGTTTTGTTTTTTGTTCATGTTCCATTTTTATCTGAAAGTTAGTCTATCCAGAAAAGCAATGTGTGTGTTACATGTCACAAAGTCAAAAATTAAAGTCGGCACATTACTTAACTGGTCTGTTACGAGAGCAGTGATCCAGTGCCTTCTCAAAGTGAATCAGTGCCACAGAGCATTGATTACCCTGTTGCAAGGGTGGCTTTTAAAATTGCTCAAAGTTGAGAGTTTTGCAATTAAGAACCCTTTCTCACCTTCTGCACCAAAGCTTGGCTTGTTTGTGATCCCACCTTTCTGTTATAGAGTTTAGTGGCTCCGACACAGGTGGCGCTGCTGAACTTGAAGAACAGGAAGTGATTGCGATGCAAAAGAAGATGGCAGAACAGTTAGATGAAGACGATTTTGGCATGGAGATATTTCAGGTAAGTCATTTTTGTTCTTTGATGGTGCCTATTAGTATAATTTTGAGGCACTGGCATGGAAAGTGGTATTTTTGCCGCTTAGTATTGGCATGTATTGTCTCTTTGTGTAACCAAGTAGTTGGAGGATTCTCTCAGTGTGATTGTAGATTGGGAAAGGTTACACAGGACGTTAAAAGTATTCCAGTCACGACACTAGTTTTCATGAATAGTTTAGTTCACTTATGCATTCCAGAAGCAAGTAACATCCTATGACAAGTTTTGTGTTTCATAGTAAAACTTGTCAGAGATTATAGTGAAGAAGTTTCTAGGGTTTGGCATATTCAGTTGAGGAAAGATTGAAAGTTATTGATGCATTGATTGATTGATTCATTCATTCATTAAAACTGTGTCATTATCTAACATTCAAAAGTTGAGGACAGTGATGTGTCATCTTTGCCTTTGGTGCTGCTGAGCTGATCTTTATGCACCTGTAAAAATTTCTGTGGTCCCACGTTGTCTGCATCTCACTGTCTTCGGTTTGTCATCCGTCTTTGCCTGTGCTTGTCCGTTGATTATATCGAAAACCACTTGACATTTTGTGATAAAATTTCCAAAAAGTTACATGGCTAGGATGTGCCAGCACCAGTCAATGTTCGTAGGTATTTAGCTATGGTGACATCCCTGTTGTCCATCAGTTTGTGATGTAATGACTTTCCAAGTTTTGGCAAACTTGATTTAAAAGTATCTGGTGGGAATAAACAACCACTTGTGGATTTTTTGGTTTCCAATACCGTGGCGACCCCTGTTAGTTATTTTAGTGTTCAATAAGAAATTCCTTCATCAACTTTTGGTGAAATGACTTGATAAATATCAGCCATTTTAGTTGTTTTGATATCAAGATGTTGTTTGTGCGTTGATATCAAAATGTCTTGGCAGATTTTTTATTTACCTAAATTGATAGAGAGATGCATGACTTGATTTTCAAGTTTGCTATCGTGGTCAAACTATTCTATCAGTAATACTTGGTATTAAAGAATATACCTAGAAGCATATTATTTGCTGTTCAGTCATCTCAACGTTTTGCAATGCTCTCATTAATCTCATTTGCTCTCATTTCAGACTGCCAAGAAACAAGCTGAAGAAGACACGGTTGTTTCGAAAGAAGTGGTTACAAAGGATTTGTCAAAACTCTCCAAAAAGGAAAAACTCATTGTAGGTGTTGTGTTCTCATTTTAATTTCCTCAATCACTGGAAAAACAGCGCCACCTTTGTCGGAGCCACTAAACTCTATTACATGGTGAATGTACTGTATATTCTATCCAATGTCTGATGGCCAGTGAATTGTTTTTTTGCCAAAAATGGACAAATTATGTTGATTAGGTAACATATTTTAGGTGAAAGTGTGATCATCTCAGACTCTTAATTTTGTTAGCTAGGTGAAGTTAGCCTTGTGTATAGTTAATAAAAACCATGGAAACTCATTTAAAATGTCTAAGATAAACCCTGGCCTGTTCTTGAAAAAGGTACTTTAAACATTAGTCTGTAGCCTTTAAACCAGTTGTGATCCACGGCACAAAATGTGTAAATCTTTGAATGGTCACTTTTCAGCTGTTGAAGAAAGAGTCCCCAGAATTGCTTGATTTGATTGAAGATTACAAGACCAAGGTATTAGATCTTATTTACTGTTAAATCACAATATAACAAACTCTCAGCAATTATCTAAAATGTTTGTTCTAATTTAAGCTCGCTAAACAAATTAAACTTTTACACAGAACAATGGAATGGAATGTTGTAAGCCGCTGCACATTATGAACCATGCTTGGTGTTACATGGTTTGATTGCATATACATTAAAATCTCACAAATGCAGAACACACTGTGTCCCACAATTCATATTTTATTTTCCCATTTTCTCGTAAACGATAAATGACATCAAAGTGATGCCTTATCATTTTCAAATTCTGTACCAGAATTAACATGAGACTTAATATTTTTCAAAATCGTGAGTGTTCAATGCAAAGTAAAAAAAAATTAAAAAAGAGGAAATGCAATCACTTTTGTACAAAATTGATGAGATTTTTCCAAATTTGGTTATTTTTTAAATTTTATTGTGCTACAATAACATATCAACATGACTTCATATACAACTATGTTACTTTTAACTCATGAAGATAATAAAATTCTCTCTTTTTCCTGGAAAAACTACAGTTGTATACAAGTTTTTTGTATGTTCCATTTTTCTACAACAGTCTTCCTGAACATACATCACAAACTTGGGGTCATTAGGGTCATTTATCTCTCCTAATAAATGTTTTGTTTAGCTAGCATTTCATTAGTGGACAGGAGTATTTCTCCTTAGTGAAAGAACATTTCAAGTGTCCGTGTCGCTTGTGTAAGTGGAACAAACTGGCCATGAAAAATGCAAGCTTTATTGTTACTCAAGATTGGTTTGGCATTTCATTTGCTAACCTCAAATGTATACTTTCCTCTTCAGCTGACTGATGTGAAGACAAAGTATGGGCCCATTCTTAATCTGATCCAGTCTGGAGTGATGCCAGCTAGCAGAGGAACGGAGTTCATAAAAACGCAAATCAAATTATACCTCAAGTAAGATTGCCAGGTCTTCTAGTATCGCTCAATGTTCATGGTTATCTTTTAGTATCGCACAATGTTCTTCAGCAGTTGTTTTTATTCAGACTGGCACTGTCTCGAAGAGCCTCTCATTTCCAATGTCTGAAATTCATCAGGTCCTACTTGTTATGTCAATTTAGTTGCTATTATCGGTTTGTTTCTCTAATTGCATGGTCTGTTGTGCAGCACAGGCCTGCTTGCTAATATTGATGTACAACCACTCAATATTAAATTGGAATTTATTGCTCTACTTAACATTATTGACTGAATAACTTTCCAATGCTCGTGTATACACAGTCATTTCCATCACTAATTGTCGTCCATATTAAGAGTATCCCAACTGATGAACCAATGACTCAGTAGGTTTTACTTATAATTTCGACATCAACATAACTTATTCTTTCTATTTATAGATAGTGCTCAACAGTTGTTCACAAGTTGTTTTTTATAATTTTCAGTTTTCTCTCATTGGAAGTCCCTTTTGTATTGCTTTTTGTTTTTTTTTACATCGAAACTTCGTTATTTGGAATCATCCTACTTGACACAAATTCATAAGCTTGTTTTGAGAATCTTATGATTGATGCACACGAATCCACTACATGAAGTTTATGTATTTAACGAAGGAGAGGCGAGCGACATAGTGTAATGGGACACTAACTTGGCTGTTTGTAACTTCGTACTTTGGGCTCGTGGCCTTGTTTATTAAATATTACATGATTTCTTTGTTTTGCAAAGTTCTTGAATTAAATCCGATGTTTTAAATTTCAGTTACTGCGTCAACATTAGCTTCTACTTGATGTTAAAGGCTAAACGCATCCCGGTGCACAACCACCCTGTGGTCAGCAGACTAGTGCAGTACAGAAATGTGAGTAACCGCCAGTAGGCTGAGTAAAATGTCCTTTATGCAATCATAGGCCCTTGGGGCACTGTACAACTAACACACTATTATCATCTATTAGAATGGGCTATTATCCATTCATGCTGTTTGGGCAATTAATGAATATGATAGTGACCTCTAGGTGGTTAGTTAAAGTGCTCCTGTTGGATTAGTGAGATGTGTTGTTCAGAATTTTAATACACTTAGAGATAGATAGGCATGCTGGCTACTTTGTATCAACCATGGTTTATTCCATAGCTACTTTCATTAGCAGAAATGACTACACTACTTTTGGGAAGTGGGAATTGTATCTTGGAAACATGTGGAAAGTGACCCATACTTGATCTGAATCTTTCAGTGCAAATGTTCCTGATTTCTTTCATCAGTGTTCAGGACTTGATTTAATCTTGACTAACTCAGCTAGAGCTGTTCTGAAAAAAGTTGACGTCATCTTCTCGTCAGCATTTGGGACATTTATGAGCAAATAATTCTGACTAATTCCGAATTCGCATGGCGTAATTTTTTGTTTCCTTTCTGTTTTTTGCCAAAACTTCAATGATGTGGGATTTCGAGGGAACTTGCAACTTTTAAAAAACTGCACACACTTTAACCTGTTTAGCAGTTACTTTCTTGGTATTGCAGTTGATGAAGCAGTTGGAGCCTGTGAAGGAGGAAATGGAACCTTATGTGCAAGAGTTACTGCAGAAAATTGAAAATGGAGAGGAAATCAAGATGGTGACAAAACAGAAACCAGAGAAAAAGAAAATTTTGAAACGGTGCTATTTTTGTTTTGCTATACGTTCAGGTTCCTAACCATCTCGCCTTTTTGAAAATTGCAAACAAGTTGACTTCAGTGATGGCAATATTGCTTATCACTAGAGACTATTCAGTGAATGGCATGTTTTGTGGACATTTTGTTCATTCTTGAAGTTCTTGTTTTGTTTTTGCAACCCACTAGATATTTTCATGCTGTGTCTGAAGTTATTGAGTCTCTGTGTTCTTATGGTGAGTGTTAAAGTTACTTTCTTTTTGGTTTAACCAGTTGCCATTAAGTGGGGTACCCGTGTTGATTGTGACAAAAATGTGCTGGACACCCACGAAAAATTATGTTAGTCAACTGATGTGGAAATTTTTGTCAAAATTTTGAAAAATTTGTGTTTGGGAAGACCTTGAACTTGGTTACGCAAAGATGGTATTAACAGTTTTACATTTATTTAATGTCTAACAGGCACAGGGCTGCCTCATCTACGGTTGCGAAGAAAAAGAAACTATCTGAGCTTGTCAGCGAATCAAGTGAAAGCTCCAGTGAAGATGAGGCTCCTGCTCCCTCTGGTGGTCGTTCGAGGAAACGCGCTAATCGCGCTTCAGAACAGTACGAAACTGTGGACGAGAAAGAGGCTTTGGCCTACTACGACATGATGAAGGCAGGACGGTCACAGGCCGGAGAGCAAGATGAACGTCTGGATAGGTGGGTAGGGAGGTATTCAGTAACTTTCAGTATGTATTTAAAGGGGCAATAAACCTGCGAGTTCTTTCAAAAACCCACATTTGATTCAGGCCACATACCGTTACACAACTGGTCTTGTCTTGACTGTGCTTTACACAAGATTACTTTTTTTCGCTTAATACATTTATTTACCCAGAAATCATATTACTAATTAGTAGTCAATATGATTGGGGTTGGATGGCCTTTGATGAGACATGATTTGGGGTTGGATGGCCTTCGAGGAGACATGATTTTTAGGCTTCAAAAGAGTTGACAGTTTGTTATTGTTCCAGTCCAGTCTTATTTAGTTGTTCGTCACGATGGGTGCAGTAAGGTCATCGGGGGAATTTCCAGGCATTTTATTGTTGTCGATCCGTATGAAGCAACTGGAACAAGAATTCATTGACGTGCTTTGCAAGAACAAATGTGTGTGTGAAGAAAGTTGTTTTTGACACCAGAACATGATTTTTAACTGCTTTTGATTACTTAGAGGGATATTTTTGTCTTGCTCAGTATCGTACTATGTAAACCTGGTTACTCAACTACGTCATAGATCATGGACAACGGATTTGCAGTTTCGGTGTATTTTCTTCTGCGCCACTTACTTGCTTTGTCAATATCAACTGCTGTAATCCGAGAGAAAACATTTGGCATTGAAATACATTTCAACCTCTTCCTTTCGTTGCACTTTTGGTCTTGTGAGTAATTGTGACAGTAAATGAGGAAGACAGTGCAAGCAACTGATTATTTCTGGGCTTTAGCAAGAGTACTAGTCAGACACGAATTCTGCATGGTTAGTCAAGCCAGAAATTGCATCGCTTCAAGGATATCTTTTTAGATAAGAGATCCCTTTCGATGGTTGAAACGAATTCCTTTCATGTCAAGGGAATTTTTAAAACACTGTAAAAATTGATCAACCCGTTTCGTGTTTTTCATGTTCAGGCTTTATAGAGGGAAGCTAAAATTTTCGCTTTTAAGTGGTAATAAAACCGCGCCTTCTGTAAAAAAGCCAGTTTTGTAGGCCGTTTACCATTATGAAGTCAATCTAAAACATTGACCATTAAAGGAATTTCTGGCATTTTGTTAGAACCAATTTCAGTTTAAGCAAAGGATAAGAATATAATATTGTTGGTGCAAACACTAGAGACCGTGGTTTTCCATTTTCTAAATCTAGAGAACTCCATTTTAGAAAACGTAAAATTATATATTTTTTCTGTTTTGTAGGTTAGCGTATTCTGTTAATGCAGTTTCCAAATGGTAAATAACATAAAAATGTTGCGGGAATTGCCTTTATAGTTTTTCTGCTGAATTTTGCCGTTTTACTGATAACTTGAGCATATCTACTGCAAACAATTCAGGATTGATTTGTGGCCAGAATTGTCACATTTGACGACTTATATTCTTAAATTTTGGTAATGAATAACCAAAAATGTTACAATTAGATATCTACTGTTGAAATATGTTGAATTCCATTCAAAATCTCTAATGCCTTGAAAGCAGTCAGATTCCGTGAATTCCATCCTTTCAGTCTGGTTTTTTTTTCACTGTGATATATATTTATTGAAGGATACACAGAACATACAAAGAAATAATAACAAACCCAGAAACCGCGAAGCATTATATCTGGGTTGTAAACAATTCATAAATGAAACTTATATACATAGAGGTATATACAGTTAAGTAGTATCTAAAATAAGTATTCCAATACTTAGACATGCTATTACAGATATGTAAAAACAAAAATATGTACAGATTCATGTAGGGAAATCAGATGCAACAATATTGATAAACGGTACATAAAAATTTGCTAACGTTGCTTAGGAGGAATTCGTTTAGAACAAAGTCAAGGTTAGGAATACCATTCAGTAATAATGTAACTCTAGTAGGGATATTATTACAAGAATTGAGAGCGTTAACAATTGATTGGTTATCATTGAGTGCACGAAAGAGTGAGTCTCTCAGGGATTCGATGAGGGGACATTTGAAGAAAATATGAGGATAAGATTGATGGTCACCACATTTACAGTCTGGTTATCATGGAAACTCAGGGTCTCTAAAGTGTATACCTGTGAAGAAAGACGTTTTAACTACAGAGCGTGGTCTATAATGGCTTTGAATTGCTTGACTTTCCTGTCGATGCAAATAATATTGGCAACGCCTAATGATCAATATTTCTAACATTTGCTAAGTGGAAAGCATTTATTGAAAAGTGTTTCAGCAGGTGGTTCCCTTACATCATAAAAGTATGGAAATTAACCAAAAAAAAATAGTTTCCGTGCATGGAAAACTCTGGGGGAAGAGTTGAAATAGGTCACTTCATAAAGTAAAAAATCGTTTTGTGAGTTGTCACGAGTTCATGTATTCATTTACGCTTAGAAACAATTATTAGACAGTAATGGAATGTTTACTTTTTTGTGGGAAATTATGCATGGAAAGTGTATTATCCTGGAAAATTCACAGAGAACTCATGGAAAGTGACTTTGCTTGTGGTGGTTTAAGTAATTTTTGAATTGATACCGTATTACAGCGGCGATGAGTCAGTTAATGTGGAGGAAGGGAAAGATGACTTAGAGGACGAGGGTGACGGTGATGGAGATGGGAAACGTGGAATCACGTACCAGGTAACAGTTGTGGTGTAATGCTATCGTCTAAGAGTAATAATCAAACTCTTACCATGGGCCAAATTAAACCAAATTTGCCCTTGAGATTTTGGAGTTCAAATTTTCAGCTTTATTCAAATGTGATGTTTTTCTTTATACATGTCATAATGTTCTCTTTGGCAAGCACTAAATCTAAAATACTGATCTTAAGTTTGTATAAATAAAATACAACAGAAAATATAAGTCAGAGTTTTAGTTTTTTTAACATATAAAATGAAGGTGTCCTCTTCAGTGTCAGCACTGCTTTTCAGAGTTCAAGTTCAGAGTGACATTTAATTTCAGATTTAGATCTATTCTTGAGTCAGGATTGATTGGCCAAAGTCCTCACTACACGAATGCCAGTGTTACTGATTTTTGCTATTATTTGTAGTTGTCATAGTTTCATCAGTTTTGTTGTGACTGTTGAGTTGTTGCTTTCTAGATCGAGAAAAACAAAGGTTTGACGCCGCACAGGAAAAAAGAATACAGGAATCCACGTGTGAAACATAGAATGAAGTTTAGGAAAGCCAAGATTCGCCGCAAGGGACAGGTGAGGCATATTTTGGATTATTGCTCATTTCAATACCCATGTGATATTGTTCTCGGCTGGGCCTGTCCCACTGGTGTCCTCTGTGAGGTAGTGTGTCTCTTCAATAGCTAACCAGATTTTTAATTTGGTTGATTTAATCGTCTGCCTGGGGTCCCCATGTGAGCAGAAAATGTGCGACCATCGACTAGCAGGAGCAGAAGACAATGATTTGTAGTCGGGATAAAAGCATATTTTTTGCTGTCAAAATTGGAGAAATGTTTCAACTGTTGTTTTCAACCAATGGACGCGGGTACGTGGATAATTTTACCCTTGTCTGATATCAAAATTGTGTCATTGCGGCAAAAACGCATTCAAATTTTTTGCATACGGTCGTAATTGCTCATTTCTTAATATTAGGCATAGTGTCATATTTCCTGATGCTGACTTTAGTGGTGGGAAAACATAATAAAAAAAATAATTGCATTGTACCAGACATGCCTAGGCGGCGCACGTGGGCCGGTTGCACTGATCACCTGGAGCCACTTTTTGTGCTTTATTAATGAGGAGCTAGAAACCTGACTCAAAGGTCTAGCAATGTGACCCAGTGTGACTCGAACCCATGACCTCGAGTAAAGAAGGCGGGCACCTATCACACTAGGCCACACTGGCTTCTCTAGTGGTGGGAAAACCTGTATACACCTTTTATTCACCCACATATTTATGTACTCCATATTGCCATCGTCTCAGTCCATCTGTTCCAGACCTTCTAAACCCCTCGATGGATGTTTGTGAAATTTTTCATTCAGACATATTCCACATGCAGATTTTTCAGACAGATTCAACTACAACTGTGACCCCTTGTGGCAATTTTATTTGTTTCGTTTGTCTCGCTGTCTTGGTAAGTTCCTTGGCAGGTTTTCATGAAATTTGGCACACAGGCTTCTACTATGGAGATACTACACCTTCTCATTAGATTGTATGTTGCCATGGCTTTGACAACCATGTCTCGGTTGTCCACTGTTACAAAACTGTCATTATATCTTACAATGTATTTCTTTTGAAGGTGCGTGAAGCTAGAACTGAGATGAATCGTTACGATGGTGAATTTTCTGGCATCCGTGCTGGTATCAAGAGAGGCGTTCGCATCAAGAGCTAGTTCTGGTTGCACACAACTTTATGTGAACCCTGTCTCTACATTCTTCGTGAGCAGTTTCCTGCCTGGTGTAGTAAACGATATGTCAGTCAAACACTTTGTATCATAGTCAATAATTTATAGAATTTACACAATGTGTTTTCAACAACATATTTTCAACAACATATTTTCAACAACATATTTAGCACCCGCTTGTGACAATATGGCAAGTTTGGTATGCTTATGGTAATTGAAGGAAATGAGACAGTTTGTGACCTCCCTGCTTCATAGTTAAAACAACTTATCTTGTTAACAATCATCTTTCTCAATCTAATTTGAACTAATGACTGTAGGAATTACATTCGTGATATTGAAGTCTAGAGCAATTTGATCGAGTGTATTGTTACAACCACAGGGATTTTAATAAATATGGTTTTGTTTCAAATTAATCACATGCATTGTTTGAGTCCTAATTAAACTTATCAGTGTTGGTTAATCTGCTACAACGTTAAATTCATCAAGCTTGATTCCTTGTGGACAAGGTTAATCAAGTTAAAAACAACATTACAATTCAAGCTTAGCCGATATTATTCCAGCTTTTAGTTCTACCCTATTCCAGCTTTTAGTCCTACCCTATTCAAGATTCCACGCTGAGTTTGCCAAATGGTGCAAGCAATTTATTTTTGGGTACTTAAATGTGACCCATGAGCTACATTGTCGTGGGTACACAGGTCGTGGGATGTGTTGTTTTTTTTGGATCACCAGTCATTAAGAAATAGTAATTTTACTTGGTGACAGAATTCTCTTGAGATTATCAGCTTGAATTATGTTACTGACCAGCAATCTTATTCATGCCCTGTATACAAAGAGACGGGGTTTTCTAAGCTGGGAATTCAATGTTGGAAAAGTTGTCTGCCCCAACAAGCTTTTACAAAAATTTTGACAAGCCTGGTTCACTTTACTGTTCAGCAGGCCTTTTCAAGCTTATCAAGAAATGGTTAGTTAGGAAGCAATTAACTCAAACTTGGAGAAAAACGTCAAATAAGGTGATGTACCATTAAGCTTGATTTGGCCGAGTATTTTGCCTGGTAGTTGTTGCTCACATTCTGGTCACTATTTTATATGTAAGGTGTCGCCACCTGTCCAAATAAACGAGCAGTGTTGCGAGCCACAGTAAATGGAAATACCGAACCTCAAGCTGGGCTCATATCGGTGGATAGGCATCGAATGATGCTTGATTGCTCGACTACTTGAATGTGTTTGATGTTTCTAAAATGTGACGCCCTTTTCTACATCCATGAAAAAGAGTATAGGCCCTTGGCTGCCTGCAGCCTGGAGCCCTGTCTGTTTTTCAATATTCTGTCTTGTTTCCAAGTTACTGGAGTATGTTCCATTTTGCACACCAACCAGGTGTGTCTCCAGCCTTGCTAGATACTTGCAAGGTGGCGAGATCACGCGCTTCATTTGTAAGGCATGCTGATATCTTGAAGATTTCCATACGAGATACTTGCTCTAGGAAAGGCACACCCTTGCGTGTGTGTGTGTGTGTGTGTGTGTGTGTGTGCACTTTTGGTCACTAGACATTGTTGTCGCGTGGCATCAGTGTAGGCCACAGTGGGGTCTTAGGGTCACCTTGGTGTCGTGGGGTCGACCAGTGACCACTGTAAGATGCCTCCGTCTACTCCAGTGGGGTCTTAGGGTCACCTTGGTGTCATGGGGTCGACCAGTGACCACTGTAGGATGCCTGCGTCTACTCCACCCGAAGATATCACGAAGCTGTCGTCGAACATGAACTGAATGTTTGTAACGTGAGACGAGTAATGTTTCTTCTCGTAGTAGTCGGGCTGTAAATAAGATAGTTGTATGGTCAGTGAACGACAGTATGACACCCAATGTATGTGAACTTCTAAGTTTTTACAGTGGGTAATTTTCCTTCTCAAAGAATAAGCGTTGTTTTAATTTTCGCTAAACATAGTGTGTTCCTGTCTGGGATTAAATTAGCAGGGTGACTGTCTTCAAAACGTCCATCATTGACATTTACTGTCGTCTAATGTTACGGTGAAGAGTTGCGATCCTACGTTGTAAGTCATTGCCAACTAGTTTCTGGCTGATGGAGGAGATACATAGGGGCCATTCCCCAAATAATGTTCTCTGATTTTATTTAGATAAGTGATCAAAACAGACTTAAAAAGTCCTCTCTGTGTGGCTAAGGCGTTTTCTATGTAGCATGATCATATTAATATTCTTTTTGCATTTTGACTACAGGTACATGTGCAGGTCAGTGATAACTTCGCACGCCCATATGATGTTCTCATATCGGTTTGTACTCACCTTGTGTGCTGTACAGGGGTACCTGTATAGTCTTATGGCCCCCTTGTTGTTACCCACAGCCAGGTAATTCTGATAGTTGGACCGTGCAACCGTGTCAATGTCCTCTTCCTCTCCTAAATGGGACCAGGCCCCTAGAGCATCAAACAATACAGACTTGTTATTTATTGTTGTCACTGAAATCGCGAGGGACTCGTTTGGGCGTCCTTTAAGTATTGTTTGCTTCCCTCGGCCCATCCTCAGTACTCTGAGAAGACTAGGTTGGTAGTTGAACTATTTTCACTTTTTCACCCATTGTGGTGTCGCGCTCATTTTTGTTTTATTAAATACTTACAAATGAAAATAATGTTCTTTTGGCAGATATCATTATCAAATAAATTGTTCTGAATATTGTTGTCACGCGAGGAAAACAAACTTCATTTTAATTTACGCCTAGTCAAAACTTTACTTTTTCTTAGTTTTCCTGTGGTGTTAAAATGGCGCGTAACTTCACCGACACGCAACCTCTAGGATTTCATGCGAGTGCATGATAACCCACAAAACAAACTATGTCTTGGTAATGTCTTGATGCGTTTTTGTCCGTATGAGAATTGTGTCGGAAAGTTTGCTGACGTTCGGTGGTCATCGTCATGAAGGTATCTACTTTACAGTCACCTTTATCTAATGTTTAATTGTGGCAATCACTAGCGTATTTGGGAAGGGATTTCTAAAACGTTAAGCTGTTTTGCCGATTTTTTTTTCGTCTTGTTCTTTTTTAAAGGGGACACGGCCGTTACAAATATGCCTGTGGTAGTGTTTGAAATTTAAATATAAAATCAAACCCGGAAAAGCGAACAATAAATACCGAGTAAGTTGTATCCTAGTGAACAGGTCTGTGTGTACCAGTCGATGTCCTTCATTTCACGCGCTTGCTTCTCCTGAGTCATACTCTCCACGTGCCCTGGCAGAAGAAGTAAGTTTTTGGAAATTAGCAAAGTTCACCCAGTGCGCAACAGCTATCAGTGAGCGCTGTTGGCCTATCGTAATCCTGCATTAGCCGGCGCAATACAGCACTTGTGTGCAAAAGGTTACTGGGGCCTCTTGTGGCTTATGATATTGGGCCAATACTGGAGACAGTAACGGTTATTAATGGCCCAGCACCTTCCTGCTGATTGGGATGCATCAGCCCACAGCTCCACGCGAGTTATCTCTGCTGTTGTTTGATATTGAGATAGAATGACGTTCACGAGTTTTTTTTTAGAATCGGTGAAGATCCTAGATTTTTTCAACTGATGTCACTGAGGTCCTTCTTCGAAGTGATGTGTTTCCTTTAAAGCATACTTAGTGTATCGTTTGTAAAATAAAGTTTGAAGATGTTACAGGTCGAAAGAGAATATACTTACAGTAGAGAAGGTCATAGTCGCCCGAAACCGATTGCAAACTTCTACCGTCGTACGACCAGTCCAGCTGCATTACGAAGTTGTTGTGCCCCTGTGGAAAATACAAGTGCTTCTTAGTCTCTCTTTCTATTTCCTTATACCGTTATAATCGATGTGTGGTTTTCCGTACCACTCGCCCATAAACGAGCTATAAAAATATTTTAAAACATTGATTTTCCCGGCGTCATTTCGACTTTGTCGGGAAAACTTGGATCAGATTGCCCCTAGCTGGGAACGTGAACGTTGAATCCTAAATATCGCGTATGGGTAATTGTCCTCTAAAACCGGTGAAACGTACCCTCTGTATGCCTTCCTTGTGCCTTCTGTAAAACTGTCCGTTTTCCATCACGTGGTAGACATAAATACTGCCGTTTTGAGTACCCATAGCCAACATGGACCCGTCTGAAATAAGAAAAGTGAAGAAGGTCTTTATTTTAGATAAAACCGTTTCTTCGGTTTTTATTATGGAAACATTGACCAGTGGTGATAAATTTAGAGTTTTTGAGTGAACTAGATGAAAATCGGACTTGAGTACTGTGCTAGTTTTTTTTTTTTTTTTTTTTTTTTTTAATTTTCTGACCATCAAAAGTCAGAAGTGATAAACTGTTATCAACAATGTCTAGGGGCTGCACTCAACGTCCAAAGCAACGTACCTGGCGAGAATTTGATGACTGTTATTCCGTCTGTTCCTGCCTGGACTGTCGTTACGTGAGAGCCGTCATGCCCGCTGAGTATTATAAACAGTCCTACCGTAGTACCAACAGCTATCAACCGGCCTTTCGTGTTGACGTCAGCACACAGGCACGGCTTCTGCAACGTGCAAATAACAATTAAGTGTCATCAAATCAAAGGCGTCATTTGGTGCGTGAATGATGTCACGGTTGTTGCTAGCTCCGGAGCCGATCGCAGGAACATGACGTGAACAAACTTGCGGCTGGGATATGATTCGCTCATTTTTACTTCTAGTATTACAGTTATGAACTGAAAAAATCATCTGGGTATTTAATAACTAATGGAAATCAGTTTCGACATAATTAAATGTAGACGCTGGCGAGACGTTCTTATACCAAGTAATCGTGTATCACTGAGTAGCCACAGTTCAAGAACTGGGGCTGAATGCAAGTTTCCTTCTAACTAATAGGTGATCATTCGGCAGAGGTTCCACCTGTATGATAAGCCTACTCTCTCAGAGTGGTTTCTCACCTCTACATGAACCCTCCATTGTAGCCTCCGACTGACTGTCGACCATTTACAAACATGGCGGTCGTAGCCGGCTGTGACAAACGCGTGTTCTTCCGGATAGGCAGCCATTGCCCACACCTCCTCGCAGTGTCCCTGTATCAGCATCTTGAACTTGTTATGGATGTTTCCCTCTAGGATGGCGTTCTTCGTCGTTCCTACGTACAGCTGACTGTCTCCCGTGGCGGTACTCTGTGGTGCCAGGCTTCGCACGTAGCCCGCGGACTCTGGTATCTGAAAATGTAAAAGTAAATAGATGAGTGTCCTTTTTGAAATAAGGTACCGTTGAGCATGTGCACTCAAGGCCCTGTTGGAGGTAGAGGAATTGCTTTCCCTGACTCAAAGGGTTCTTGACGACTTCGCGCAGAATGCATCTGCGTTGGTTGCAGAAAGCCTTAGTATGTTATTTCTGACCTACGCATTAAGTCTTGAAATCAAAGACCTGAATTCAAACTTAACTATCATGAATCAATGCTATATTTATGAGTCGAGTAAAGTCCGCTGTACTAGTCTCACCAGACGTTCTTTGACGTGCCTGTATCCATTTACGGTATCCCACGCGCGTACCTCGTGACCACCTCCGGAAAGCAGTGTACCATCGTCCATCATGCAGAGAGCGAACACGCTCTTCTGAAATCGAAAATTATTTCGCAATGAGGGTCCGTTGAATTTTTGAGTAGTTTTGCTTTCCAGAAACCGGGGAAGAGAAGCAAAATAGGTGCGTCAGCTTAAGGGATATGTTTATTTTACCGGCGCATGTGCGATCATTTTTTATTTTGTCCGTTTTACGTTATTTAAGCACATGGGCCTCTTTTGTAAGCTACAGGTATGTAACTAAATTTAATACACAAACTTTGTAAAGTGTTCCAAATAAAGGAAGTATTCAGTAATTAAATCTTGTCAATGGACGTTCATGTCAGTGTTTAATGGGCTCAATTGTTTTTGTTAGGAATAACTTAAGATTCCAATCTTTTTGATTTTGTTGTTTGTGAATTAAGTAACATATTACCTTGTGAGCGTGCTGCATGTATTCGGAAGCACTTTGGTCTATGGAAAATGAATCGTCCATTCCTCGTCGCCATACCGTTATTGCACCATTTGAGTCGCCACTAATCACGTCGCCGTTGTAAGCAAATGCTACTGACGTCACGTACTGTGGCACTGGCCCCTGTAATGAATAATTAACTCATCCGTTTATTTTTTTTCGAATATGATTACTTGTTTCGAATATCACAGTTGCGATGCATACTGTCTTGATCATAATCGTTTCATGGTTTTTTATCTTTGCTGATTGATTTGGTTTTTGTTGGTGGAAAACGCATTTATTTGCAAACTTCTTGACCTTTCAAAGCTTCCTTTCAGGGCTACCTTCTCGAATTAGTCGCTGTTTGTGGAAAATGTTTAATTTCCATCATCTGCAATTTTTAGCCATTTCAAATTGTGTTTTTAGAGACATTGTGAGTTTTACTACAAATCGTCAATTATCGCCGTTGTCTGACCGACGTTTTCTGAAATTAACCCGTAGACGTCACTAGTTAAATTATGCATTAAATATTTCGTCACTTATCGAGCCGTTTTAGCGCCGTCAACAAAGCGTTTAAAGGCTGCGACCGTTCCAGGTTCCAATGAGCGTTGTGGTTCATCTCAGAAAAAACAACTTTTCCGCGTCTAAAGTCCCTCAGAGGCAAAACGGCGCTCCTATCAGAGTACCGACCTGTCTGCCAACCAAACAATTCCTTGAGAGGTTTACTTTACTTACCGGATATATCCCACTTTTCTTGTCTCTTAATATCTTCACTTCTTCTCCCCGTTTCCCTTCCGTAAAGATCTTCCAAAAGTAAAGGTGGTGTTTCCCGTAAGTCAAGATTATGGAGTCGTCATCCGGATGGAAGTCGCACCATACCACTGTCTCATTAGTCGTCTAAAATGATGGTCAAATATTAAATCATTGAAGACTGGACTCATCATACTGAAACTAAGAAAAAATCATCGGTAAAAAGTTTTAAATCACCAGTTGTCTTATTCGTTTTTAAAGCGGCGTTTTGTAGCCTTGTCTGTGAATCCCCTAGTCGTAAATCCAAACCTTCAGTTATTAATTAAATGAAATACATTTTTCTGCGGCTAATCCCGAAACTGAACCTTCGGTCGTACTACTGCTTCCAAAAAGAATGTTGTTTCCCAATCCCGTGAATGTTCGTTTTCAAATGATATTTTAATCATAAGTGGCGAAAACACTCACAGATTTATCGTCATGTTCGCGAGGAGACACCGTTAAATCCTGATAGGATACAAAGATATAAAACACGTAAAAAACAAGAACTCTGGAATTTCATGATAGAATATGAAGCTGTTGCTGCCAGGCGTGTATGCAGGTCGCTAAGATACTTTGGAACCATTAGGTTGACTGACAAACGAGGAACACTTCTTCGACTCGGTGATTTCTCTTTACTTTCGTGATTAAAGTTCTCAATTCGGTCTATAGCCGCCGATTAAGCAAAAAGCTTTTGGCGCCACTCAGTGAGAACACTTGTCTACCTCCCAAGGTGAAAAGTGAAGAGAGTTATAATCATAAAAACGTTTCACGCATCTCAAACTCTACGACAACCACTAAATAACAGAAAAGAAAATTAAATTAAGCGATAGCCGTGTGACAACGTTTTGGCAAACCGCCAAAAGCACAAAATTTGACTTTCAGTCCTTTTCAATGTGAAAGTGAAAACACAAGAGCTTTGGAGCATGCGTGAAAAAGGTAAAACCCGAAATAATAGAAAATAAACATGCAGACAACAAATAATTTAACAACATAAATGCACTTACGTCAGCTGCGATATGAGCAAAATCTTTATCTTGCGTGAGCTTTAGGAGAAAGGAGACGTAGATATCTTTTAAATACTACTCATGTTCAATAATTGTTTCAATATATAATAATTGTTTTGACTTTGTACTATGTATCTGTGTCTTTTCTCTGACATAGTGTGATCCATGGAAATTACTGTGTGTCCATTAACGTATCAACAACCCATAAAGTGCCATTCTCTGTTAGAAATTTTTTTCCACGATCAGTCCCAGCGCAGATTCGAACTTGAAACTCTCTTGCCGCAACCAAACGCTCTGTTGGCGGAATTTAATCCCAGTCATAAACCAGAGTATTTCTGGGAAGAGTCGCATAAAGCTTCAAAATTTATCCGCTGGTTAAGTTTGATTGTTACATGAAGTCAGGTGCATTATTCAACAGTAACAACGTGACGCGTGATAATGCGACACTATTGTTGCGATACGGCGTATAACTTTTATGCAACTGGGCCCAGGTGTATTTGGTTGTTTTTAGCTCAAATAGACCATAACTTTTTTCCGCGAAGTCTAAATAATGTAAGAACGTGCATTCCTAATTATTGATGAATGCGTGTGTTGAAACCCCGGGCAAAATCCTAGAAAAAAATCAGGAAAACCTGTTCAAGAGTTCACACTCGCGAATGAGCTATCGACACTCTTCCTGGTTAGAAGCCTGATTTCTGAAAGTCCTCACTCTTCAGGTTTCCAAAACCCATCTGAAACCGTGATAGTTCCTTGGACTGATCCTACAATTGTGACGTAGATCAAACCTTGTGCAGGCTATGCACGTTACTTACTACTGTTTTTGCGATCACTTTCTCTTCTGACCATCTCCATACGCTCATTGTGTGCTTTTCATCGTCGTCAATGGCAACTAAATAATCGCCTTCGCTCTGGAAGTGAAGGTAATTTCATTGGTCAGGTGAAGCGCCAAAATACTACCGACAACTTTGTCTCTTGGAGCATACCTTTACAAATTTCTCCTAACATAGACTGTCACTTTTTAAAAACCTGTTACGGAAATGTGTGATATTTGTGAAACTATTTCTAATGCGACAGTAAGCCCCCATTACGTCAAAAAAGCAATTTTTGGCTTAGTCCCCTTACCGTTATGAAGTTGGCCTCAGTTTAGTTAGTTCGCTTTTGTTTGAGATCAGGCTCCACAAGTTGGCTTGTCACGGCGGGTCATTTTATGCGCTGAGCATGTTTTCAGGGCACAACGAAATTGCATTTCTTTGCTGGTCCAGAAATCACTTCTCATTCGAGTAAGAAACAAGAGGATACCAAGTTTATAGCAGTAAGTGGTTCAAATTAAAATTTCACTTATTAATGTATGACCGCTTTAAGGATCGACTTAAAACATGTGGTATTTTTATTAAGAATAATGTTTTGTATCCTGATTATTCTACTTTGAAGATGAATAGGCTTCACACAGTTACCTGGATTGAAAAATTCAAACTGCTTAATCCTCCTTGGAAGACTCCCAAGCCCAGAATGGCGTAGGTCTGCAATGACTTACTGTCCCAAATTCGTACATGCGCCTGTCGAAATTAAAAAATAGTGCAATCGCTTTTTATCAATGGTGGGTCTATGAGGGGGAGGGGTTGAGGAGGCTTAAGCCACTCAATAAAGGACAAATGTGGCGGAACCGCTTCATCTGTCCATACTGTGTAACGAGGACGGAATACTGTTGGGTTATGATGTCACAAAGCAAAGCCCCGATTGCACCATCGAAAGGGTAAACGGTTGCGATGGGCTTCAACAGGTATGCCATCGGCGTCTTTTTATTTTTAATTTTTACGAGGCATGACTTGTGAATCTCCTCGTCGACAAAGGCGAGCGGTACGTAGATCCACCGTTGTTCCGTGGTTGTGAAATGATCATTTCGATTCATGCATTCCGTGATTGAGGTAGGCCAAAATTAGTATAACTGGTCCCGGTCTGCGCCCGACTCGTCGACTCATATTGAAGCCTTCGCCTCACAGGAGTATCGCTGCCGGCCCATTTCAGCTGATATCAAGCGGGTTTTTTTTGAAAATAGGTGCAACTAAGTACTCCGCATCACAACATCAATTTTCAAAAAAATCAGACTAGAACCAATTATCTTTTTTTACCTTATAGAATATTCTACGTTATATGCACTTTCTTTCATATTTAAGATTTAAAACGTCTTACTTATGATAATTCCATGTCGAGAGCAACTCGTATACGTTGAAGAAGCCTGCCATAGCATTAAAATAATACCCTTGTTCGTCTCGCGAGTGTTACGTTCTGTTTACTTACCGATGTGTCCGCGTTGTCGCCGGCGAACTGACCCGTGGCTACGTAAAATCCGTTAGGGTGGAGAGCCATGCTGTGAAACAATAAGAATAAAACAACTATAGACTCATTTCAATCGAAGCTGAAGAGAAACCCATCTTCAAAATGAACAAAAACGCCACTCGATACCCCCAACGCTTATCGTTACGAAACGGTCCTTTTGCTTTAAATAGTGTTGCAGTTGGTAATGTTCCTTGGCAAAGAAAGTGTTGGAAATTCCAAGACTCGACTGATCGAGCAGCTCCATTTGTGGATCAACGTACCTCGATATGTCTTCGTTGTGGCCCGTGTAGAGTCGTTGCGTTTCCCTGAGTTTGTTGTATATGACTACCACACTCGCCACGTAATACATGGTCTCGCTGGATGGAAGCACGTATAGATTACTCTTGGCATCTCTTCCACGGTATCCGTAAACCCAGTCTAGCTTCAGCTTTTTGGCTGGTTTTTCTGTCGTAATCTTGTCTTGGTATGATGGAGAGTAGAATTCTGCAAGGGGAGATTAAACCCATGAGATGTATCTGTTCTACTTGTCTATGTTAATCCTTCCTTTTGGATCTTCAATTACATTGTTAATAAATAGAACAATCGAAACAAGTTCTTAACTTCATTGTTCGTAGGTGATATTTATTTATGCTTAAAACTTTTCTCCACATGCAATTTTCTGCCTTTTTTCTGTACTGTGACATACCAAATAAACAAAACCAATTTCAATCAATTGGTTTTTGTTACTGGAATTAACATAAAAGTAGGTTTCCCAAATCACCAAGGATCATACTCTAAGGGGTGGTCCTGAAGAATCTCGGGCTTTGCAATCTTAAACGGAATGGATCACAAGGGAACATCATTGGCTCAGTACAAAAAAATCCGATTCATTGAGTGAATTCAAATGAAAGTCAAACAATATAAATACCCATTTCGCCATTGCTGTTCGAACACGCTTAGAACTCACCTCGGCGGTTTCCGTGGATGTCCACTCTTACAACTTCTATGGGCTTCGTTTGTCGTCTTGGAAGAAATCTCCTCGGCGGTGGTGGTTTCGCTGGGGTAATGCTGACGGGTTTGGGTGAGGGCGATGGTCTTGGTGAGGCAGACCGCGGAGAGATGTCGGGAACATTACGGAATCTACCGGGATGTCGGCGCCCAACCGGCTGAGGTGAAAGGGAGCGAGACGTTTGCGGAACCTGTGGCTGGCGTCGTGGAGAGACGCGCTTGGTTGGAGGACTGAACTTTTCCTTCTGCTTGATCAATGCTGGGGGCGCCTTTTCACTCAGAAAACTGTCTGTTGTGTCAATGTCCATCACTGCAACAATGAGAAAGGTTTGTTTCTTGCGTTACCATGTGCTATTAATACACTTTATTGTATTTATTATTTATTTGGTGCAGAAGGTAATCTTATCAGTGAAGGACCCCTTTTTTCAATAGGAGCTTTGCATGTATTCCAAATATAAGACCATACAAATTTAATGTGGCTATAAACCTGTCCTCTATCACAGTAACAAATATTAAGGATAGACCACTTTCCGTTGTGAAATGCGTCTCAATTTTTCTTAATCTAATTAGCTGTGATTCTTGGGCGGGTCGTTATTGTTCGAATCCAGGGTCATCAAGTTGGCTATTCACGGCGTGTCATTTTATGCGCGGAATAACGAACTGTCAGTTCTTTGCAAACCCAGACACAACTTCTGACCCGATCAATTTTGTAACGGCAAGTGGTCTAAATGATTTTTTCCTGTACAGAACGTTGGTTTATAGCCACTTTGAAGTATACAAAATGTGAAGATGGCAAAAGGAGTCTAATGTACACGCCGTAAAGGAATGCCTGAAGGATGATTGCAGTGTTCAGGCAAGTACGCTTGCGGAATTCGGTTCAACCGAAAGATAAGTTATTCAGTGGACCACCTCAGGTAATCTGACTATAGACTGAGCGTCTGGCACCTTTAGTTATGGACATACAACAACTTTTCTATGCAGCGTAAAAAGCTATCATCAGTGGAAGAAATAGTTCTGTTATTTTCCCAGCCCACAGAAATACTTGTGGCATATGTTTCTCAAAATTATCAATCTTTCCATAGGAACTGTCTATGATTGTATAGTTTCAAACTTGCATCAAATCAATGGACAGAGATAATGTCATAATATTAGCTTTGATGAGCTTTACTGTTGGTTAGATACCGCTGGCCTTGACCTTGAGCACGTGTCTGTAATACTCACTTGCAACTTCGGACTTGTTCTTTTTTGGCTTCTTTTTCGGCTTCCGCATTGAGAAGGTGTTGAGTGCGGAGTCATTGCTAGAATTGCTGCTCTGTATTGGTCTCTTAGGCGTACTTAACTCCATTGGCTGCCTCTCTTCGCCACAGGCAAGAAACGTGTCTTGATTTTTGAAATCGTTGAACAATTGCGAGAAACTGGAAACCTGCAAAGCGCCAACGAACGCAATTTTTGAATTTCTTGGACAATTTTTCAATAGCAGAGATAACACAGAACAGATAAAAACTGTTGTGCCACCTACAATGGTCGCGAATTTTGAAAACCAATTTGATGCCTATTATTCAGTGGAGAAAATTGGTTCTCAAAATGCTGGGTTCCTGTAGCTGACCGTTCTAGGTGTACAGTGATCAATCGCCCGTGCTTTTCGCCAAACAAAATTTTCATTTAGGGCACTTGCAGCTATGAAAACAGTCCCGTCTTGTTCTTTGCCTAGAATAAAGACATTTCAAGGCTGGAGATCGAAGAACTGAGAGTTGCTGCATACCAGGCCCCATGAAGTTTTCTTGTCACGGCGGGTTAGTTTCAGCTCCCGAAACAGCGTTAAAGGTTATTCCAGGCTATTCATTGTAATAGATTTCAATTTAAGTAAAGGATAAGAACCCAATGACATTGTGTTGGGGGAGCAAATTCTTACTCTTGTGAAGAAAGATGTTTCTCATGGCAATACTTCCCGGGGCCTAGGCTTTGTGCTGGTAACGGAAGTCTAAATTATTTTTTTACTTTTTGCGTTTTATTTTTTGCGTAAACTCAAGATATGTGTCCACTATTCTGTGCTCGGGTACATTATGGTTTACTTGAAGGAGTGGTTAATAGCTTGCACTTGATGACCCCAGAATTGAAGCTCTAAGTTCGAGTTTAAACTCGAAATTTCGAGTTTTTAACCGAGGTTGTAGCTCAAATCGTACAGTCATCAACTGCAAACTTGGGCTAAACACCCATCTCCGTAAACAGTTGTATACTCGAACCCAGGTGTTAATGTAGAACTGAAAATGTCGAAAGTAATTTCGAGTACAAAGCTAACACGTGACCCCTGGCTCATATCATGGCTTATACCGGCTTTAACGTAAAAAATCAATTTGTTATTATCTTGTAGACATTGTTATAGATTGTTCTCTGTTGTATTTTGTTAGCGCGCCCTTGTGGCCATTTGTGTATTGAGTTCAGTTCGGCAATAGATTATGCAAAAGAAAGTCGTGTTTTGCATTGCGCTCTTGGTTTTGCCATCAACCTTGCTACTGCCTGATATCCAATAGATATAACTAGACATTTGAATTATTTTATCTGTCTGCGAGACCAACCAGTTTCAGCCGATGTGAAAGTGAGAACATTACATGATTACGGAGAAAGCTAAAGTACCGACGCGTTCAGAATAACTCGGGTATTTCAGTATACTCTGGGACCAACCGGAGCTCCTCGGGTATTTTGGTAGCCTCACCTCCCCTTAGAAGTGAACGTGATCTGCGCATACGCGATCTTCATTCATACGACCAATCATTCTCCAGTTTTGAAAGTCAAATGACTGGCCGTATGACTTGAAGTCCCCACATGTGCAGATCTGTGCTGTAGTGGTAAAAGTAGAGGTAAGTTTGCGCCCAAAGCCCACTGTATCACGTTGAGCACTGAACATAACTTACGGTGCGTCGGCGCAACGTTCAAATGCCAAAAGGTGGTTGGCTGCACCTACGTGCACCTACGCCCCAGTACAGCACTGGAGCAGATAATGCTCCCCTCCGAGGGGAAATTTTAGACTATGAATTTAAATAAACAAGTGTTCTTGATTTTCCCCAGATTGAAACCTCTTCACCAAAGTAACAATTATAATTAGTGACAATTAACCAGATGAGTGAACCACAAAGAATTAATTTTGCCTCGGTACACATGCCGAAAGCTCAAGCTTATTGCAGTCATCAACTGCTACAAACGTGTGGCATTTACAGTCTATACTTAAATTTGTCCAACAAATAGTTAAACCCGTATGTAATCAATACAGCTCCCGTATTTGCCTGTTTTCACGCGTAAGACGTCACATATTAAATAAAAACCCTATTTCACTCGCATGATGACATCACGCGTGGTCAATGTACAAATATATTAATGCATGTGGCATATTTTAACGCCAATTAATAATCGTTAAACGGCCTTTTCCTAGTAGCCGACAGATAGATCTACTCTTAACAGCTCTCATTGTTTTCATTCAATCACTTGTGTACATATGTATTGATGGGACGCTAATCAATACGTGAGAATACAATTGTCATCTATGGAGTGTTAACGCTTGGCAGCTAAAACATTTTCGAAAAAGCGCATAACAAGCCGTACATTAAATCTAGAACACTCTCGAATACATTCAAACTTAGCTCACTATCTTATACAGAATTCGTTACATACTAATCGCTAGTAATAATAAATGCGCTCAGTCAAAACTACCCCTTAAAACGTTTGTTTCTGATCTTGAAATATATGAGAGAGGATTAGGGGGTCATGACCCTAACTCTTGGCCATCGAGAAAAGGCAACTGTGAGTAATTGTAATGACGAAAAGGAATACTTTATAAATCAGGCATTTGGTTTTACATATTGCATTCCTGGATCTGTCTGCAAAATTCATAATCATGCGGGCTGAAACCATTTCAGAGTGAGACAATACGTATTTAAATTTTGTTTGCCGTAATATCTTTGTCTATTTAAACTGTTCTCGAATTATCAACTCCTGCCTATATTTGAAAAGGGCAATCTCATATTTGTATTGCAAAAATATCATCTTTCGCTTGCTCGTGGGGCGTGCGTGATACGTTTTTTTTGACGTTTGCAATTTTAATCGGCTTAAAATTTCTTGGATTAGGTCAGCACAGTGCGCCGGAAGGCATGTGATTTTTATCCACGCATTAAACTTGAAACAAGCTGTCAATAGTACAGACAAACATATCAGGTGTTCCATTGTAAGATCGGGTTTTACTCTAGAAGTACTGACGAAAACAAGAGGGAAAACTAAATTCTTATCAAGGGTTGCATAATTATTTCCACGGAGCAGGACTCTTACCAACTTTCAGAAAACACTAACCACACACCGTAAAAATTCTTAACACGCACACAGAAACCTTACCACGGAAGCTGAACTACAACCACACACAGGGGGGGCACTTTTCATCACAAACAAACAAGACTGTGTGATTACTGGTCACCAGAGCTCATCCACTACTGCACGAGAACATGAGGCAAAAGCGTGAGCATGACTTGTCACAGATTTTTGACACGTAGCTTATGGATGGAATGATTAATAACTGAAATGTTTTTAGTTTGAAAAGCTACCAGCTTCTGAAAAATTGTCCTTTTTTGGTCATTTTGGGGATAAATTTTGATCGAGGATAACGTCAATTTTTTTGCAAATTTTAGACAACTGTTACGAAATACCAGTAGAAGAAAGTTACTTAACGTTGCTAGCATGAATACGTAAAAAATTAATCGAAATTTCGTCCCTTACTTCAAACAGGTTTTAATCATGGCTCTTAGGGGCTTATCGCACTGAGAATATTGGCTACAATCAAGTACATGTTTACGGAGTGAGTGGTGAACATTTCCCATCAAACAGACAGAGAGTTCATAGGCGTATTACACTGCGTGGCCAGCCTTATGTCCCCTGGACGGCCGACGATGCGTTGACCGTACTTTTCACAATAAAATCATTAAAATTGATTATTAGTCGGTGAACGAACTTGAAATTGGTGGATGTTAACCTTGCACTTGATACAAAAAAGTTCATCATGGGGCAAGGGGCCATGCCCCCTCCCCCCTAAAATTCTCACAAATTCCATTTGGCAGTTGACGGTCTGATGGGCAATATCCTGGCTAATACTCTGTCCTACCACCCCCCCGAAATCAAAATTCTGGATCCGCCCCTGTAGAGATTGACGGCATTTCGATTTACGAGAAAAGAAAATGGAATTAATGAAGCATTGCTTTTGAGCTTTTGATGCCAGGTATTACCAGTTAAATCTTTTTGGTCTGAGATTGCCGTGCGTGATTATATATAAAGATAATTTGACCGAATACCAGAAAGATAATACACGCTTGCGTTGGTCTACGAAGCAAATACGTTCATGCAGTGATTCGTGCTTATGGATAAACGACATCAGTGATGTTTCGTCAGTTTAGAGTTTTTGAGTCACCGTTTGCTTTTGAAATTACAATACACCATTTAATGCCTTCACACCGTGGTCATAAATGCTTGAATTCGGTTACCAACAATTTTGATATGATATTATAAGCAAATGTTCTTCAATTTATGTACTTGTAATCAAGAAATGAACGCAAAAAATAACAAAATAAGATGTGTGTGTGTGACGTCATCAGTGGATCCGGTCTCTGCCATTGTGTTGTTATACACTAGCAGCGAGACGTAATGGTCTCGGAAACTAGTAAGCTCGACTGAGTATTACGGAAAGTTGCATGTGCAGGGATGCAGTAATAGCAATCGAACAGACAATATATCAGTTTTTGCGTTTCCAAAAAAATTCGCCCATAAATGGCACAAGTTCGTGCGTCGGACACGGGTATGGTAGTAACGGTGGAGCAAGCGATAAGTTCATGGACCACCCTGTGCTTGGCCCATTTTGAAGAATCGTGCCATTGCAAAAACGGAGATATGATGAAGTTTTCTCCAACGTGTAAGTGCATGTGAAGGAGAAAAGGTGTATTGTGTTGAGGTATTGCATGGGAACTTATTTGTCAGCCATATATTGAATATGAGGGTCAGCGTCAAATTGTGACTGAGATAATGAATGTGATTTTCGTAGTCCTAAGTTTCCATAAGTCTGCTTGTTCAAAATTTTGTGAGAATGCGTGCTATCCGCATATACGTCAATGCTCAATAGTGGAAAATGGGATCGTGATGAATGTCACGCAAATAGTTTGGTCACGATCGCAGCTGGCGCAAAGGCTGGAGCCGGACACTGGACCGAAATTGTCGACGAATCACAATTCTACAAAGTTCACAATTTTAGAACAGACAAGATAAAAACGAGTTCCATTTGCCAGAAATAAAATCAGTTAGTTAGCATCACCATAATTAGATATAACCGCCCCTGACAAAGGCACTCGGCATTCGAAGAACTGAAATCAGTGTCCGCTATTCGCGACTGGGCTTTGACAGTCAGGGTAACAAATTCGGTTAGATTTACAGTTCGAGACACATACTACTCGACACTAAAGTGGTAAGAAAATTAAACAGTGATTCAATAAAAGGGTTTAATTACCACTCTGAAATCAAGACTGTCCGCAAACTGAGTAGGCCGGCTCCGACTCGTCAGGTGTGCAAGAGGGTGGCCTTTGTGCGGCCTGGATATAATGATTCGCTTTCTGGGCTAAATATTTGTATTCAATGTATTGTCATTTATTTGTGTAGCAGTAAAAAAAACTTCGTACGGCCTCAAGCACGAAAAATCTTCCGATATGACATTACGTGTTGCACCTATGATCTGAGTGTCGTCTTCACCCCATCTCCATACCTGTCTTCCTAATACTCGTCACGCTCGCTCTCTAAGTCTTCGTAACTACTATCTGCCATTGCATATGTACTGTTAGCTGAACAACGTTTTCCACTCATGACATAAGTTGGAGGGAAACCAAAAAAGTCCTTAACTTTTCTTTAAAATACAAAATTCTTCAATCATTTCCCAAAATTAGTGCATGTTTAGTTCGACTTTGTGTTATAAAAGTATTACACACGGTCTAAAACCTCAAAAATTGCCAAACTCCATTGTACGACCGTTTTAATGGCTGTAACAGATATAACTCATAGACGATAAATTCAATTACTTTTATCCCATCCAACGTGCTGAGTTCACATAGCAGAAGTAGACTCTACGTCAGGTATCATTTGTCTTATCAAACCGACCGCGAATATCTCATCGAAAATCAATGAACACTAAGCAAAGGGAAATATTTTTACCGAGCGCTAGTTGATTTAGTAAGAACGACACTCATTGCATTGTTACAATATCGATAACTCGCTATAGCGGAACTAATTAACTGGGCGTAATTTTGAAAAACTAGGGTTAGGAGCGCGAAGAGGGGGCTTGAAGTTAGGGGGGGTCTTGGCCTGGGCAAAAGATGGGTAGCGAGAAAGACTGAAAAGCTGTTTGGTGAGATTTTGAATAAGAGAAAAGAGAAGTAAATAATATTTGTGTTTGTCGAGCACATACGATGAAATCTCATTGATAGTATGACGATGATTCGAGTGCAATTCATTGCTAAACAATTTGTGGTATAAGTAGACCCATGTTTAGAGTTGGTGTTTCGGGCTAAGGTGGTAAATTTTAATGACGTTGCCATCTAAAGTAGAACTGCTTTGCGATCGCGTCTCTTAAAGGATGGCGACTCGTTAACAATGTTTTTGTGCTCGTGCGGAGAATAGTTGGAGCGATATTTATTAAGGACACGATAGGACTTAGCGCTAATATCAAGGTTGAGTTAGGTAGGACTAGAAACATGTCTTAATTTGGCTATCGTCGGAACATCATATCTCAGAGATGACTGCCTTACGCAGTGGTCTTCAAAACGTTTTTAGGAATTATTTTCAAAATAATCCATTTTGCGTGAGGGCTATCAAAAATAAGCCTTTTAGGACTTTCGTGAAAAACTTCATGCGTAAAATGAAAATGAAATAATATTTTAGTGTTTTTGAGATCTAGTTTTGAACATTCATATCAATAAAAATCGGTGATGTTGCTGACACCGTTGTTTTGCTATCAATGAACCCTTCATTTTTATTAATTTTATTAAAAAGACATAGCCACGTGACTTAATTAAGAGGCAGAATGGTACAAAGTCAAATATCAGATTCTACAGAATTTCTATTTTGAAAAAATGTATACTTTTCAAATCTTCAGTTTTGAAGATATTCTAGCTTAGAACACAGAATGAGTTTCGTCATTCGAAAGATATCACTAAAGTATAAATATTTCGTAACTTTCAGCCTTATTTATGTTTATCTTATAATACTATCCTTTTTGGTAAGGCTTTTATTAAAAAGTGGGCGGGGTTTCTGCGTAATCTTCATTAGATACGGCAGCAGTTGAATGAGTACCCACAATGCTGCCACTCACCACGGCGGCCATTTTAGACTGTTGTGCACCACCACAATTAAAAATTAAACTGAAAAATCATGTAACACTCAGTAAAGTTATAAAATATATGGAGTTGTGTTGAATGAGCATAATTTGGGTTTACGCTTCGACGGAACTAATACCCGTTTCATGAAATTTTCACTTAAAATGCAGCTGAAAAGGAGCATCTTTAAATCACATCATGCTACTTACCCGCTTGTATGGATGTTTGGCCGCGTAAAGAGCCCTAACGGGTGGACTGTCAATGAGCACCATACTTTGAATATCACGTAGCATCTCTTCGAATGTCTGACTTGTCATGGGGTTGAGCATCACCTTCTCGCGACTATCCCTGTTTGTGTTACTAATTATAGTTAAAACTCTTGGCTGAGCTTTCGCGGACCCGGGTGGAGAGTCTAGAGAATCGACGTACAGGTGTTTCTCGCCCTTTCTCAGTCGACCAGCGGAAGCTTTTGTTGTGGCCCAGAACTTTTCCTTGCTCTCATATCCGTAGTCAATATCCCTGTTGAGTTTCTTAGTACTGGAAACGATGTAAGACCTCCCACCAACAAATTCCGTAACATCCTTTATTTCTCTTCCTTCCGGCCAAGAGAATATATGGCGTACACCAGCAGTCGTCGTTATCTTCTCATTCAACCACTCTAGCAACGTCTTGTAAGTCACGAAACATTTTTGGCTAACGGAGACCGGAAGTCCTTTGAAATGGGGATCGCCGTTCCTGAAGAACTTGGCGAGTTTGCCGCGTTTGCTAAATTTTTTGTGAGGCTCGCGATTTACTGGGTTACTTGGTTTAGATTTGTCTTTGGGCATCAACTCAAACCGATTAAAATCTTCCACCGGGCGCATCCCTCGACCGCGAGGAGAAACAGAGTTATCATACTCGTCAAAGTCATCGTCGAACTCATCGGGATCATTTGCAGTGGACTTCCCATTGAAAGACAGTGACTGGATATCTTCCTCTACAGATCGCTGAAAAATTAATGTTTACTGCTAAATCTATCGAAAGTCTTACATTTGATAGTAGTGTTAGTAACGTGCACATTTTTACATCATACCCGACCGGCGTCTTGATGTTTAAAAATCCGTCAAAAGAACCAACTTTTGATTTTGATCTCTTACTATTATGGGTCACTAGTTGTTCCTCAGTCGATTTTAAGATGATTTCAAGGATTAGACACCTCATCATTACGTGAGATCTGGCTCTAGAAGTATACTGGTGCAGAGAAAGGTTTCACCGAATAACCAACTGACAAAAGTCACCTCTCACTTGAGTAACGAAAAAATTGAGGCCAATTTTGCCATTGGTTTTAATTACGCATCTTACTCATCGAGTACAACATGTTTCAAACATTTCTCGGTACACGACGATAGAAAATAATTTCTATCTCCGGAACAGGTGTCGGAGCATTAGCAAAAGCAAAAAAGAGAATCCCTTACTTGCTAACCCACCCTCCCAACACTGGGGTGACCTTTCAGTTCTTTGTAATCGTAGAAATCAATTTAAACATGACAAGGAATATCTTCATCTTATCAGCATATACAATTTAACCACTTTTATCTCAAGGTCGTTAAGAGATTAAAAACAGCTCTCGTTATATGTTAATGTATATCTGTTGATTACAGTAAATATCAAACGTAATTAAAAACTTTTAAAATAATAAACATGAACTCTAAATGTTTCCCCCGTGGCACTCACAGGTAGACTTTCTCTTCTTTTCGAATTACCCGTTGTCCTCTTTTTATGATGAGTTGCGTATGAGTCAATCCACGCCATCATGAACTGAGAACGCCAGTGTGATGGTGGTCACAAGTGCAGGATCCTCACATATTGGCATCGAGCGTAAAATTAATTCGTTCAAACCGTACGAGTTTGAGTTAAAAGCAAACAATTCAACATCCTGTATTATGAAGTATAGGGAAACAGCTTTACAACTTCAGTAAAGCGCGCTTGATGCATGACAGAGTAGAAGGCTTAGTGTGAAAAGCCTAACTCGCTCCTGATTTGTCACTGTATCGAATTTACAGGAAAGACGCGGGAAAAATCAATACCTGCTAGGAGACAGGTTAACCGCCTGTTTTTTTCAAAACATTTTAATGTGTCAACGCTTACGGCTAATGCAGATATATGGTAATTATGAGAATATCTATTATACACTAATACTAAAAGTTTAAAAAAATATGCTGCAAAATTTCCATACTTTGGCATTATTTTCCAGAGTTCATTACTTATTTGTTGTGTCAAGCACAATTTCACAATTTCACCGTATTGTTAAAATTCATTACTGCATTAAACTAGACTAATCGTACTGTACTTGGTGAATGTTCAAGTGCAATGGGTCGATGTCGACTTATTGAATTTTGCCGTGCATTCCATGCCTATCGATTAGCAAACAGCGATGTGAAATGTAATTGCAAATGTTTTATCGTTATTGTGAGCCAACAACAATTTACCCAGGATCACTTTTGCTGTGGTCGCCCACTAAATGAAAGAGGGCGCCATTCACTAGGCTAATTACTATTATGCCGGAGCAAAGGAGTCGTCGGGGGTTTCTCCTTTAGTCCTGGTGACGTTAAATAGCTTAGGTTTAAAACATAAGCTGTTTTTCTGCAGTTGGACAGGTTAGGTATACAAACTGATTTGCGTTCTTACAACCTAGAGCAATGAGATCCGGCGACAGTCTCAAAAGTGCATATCGCATTGATCTCGAATTCACCAAAAGAGGGCGCTATAATGGAGACGTATGATTTTTCCGGGAGCCCTACAGGTACAAATACTGTCACAACGGTCCAAATTTAGTTTTCTTTGTAATTAATCCAGTAGCGATGTGGTCAAAGTGACAAGTCAAATATAGCTAGACATGATAAAAATGCAAATCAAGTTTTCCTTAGTTAGTGGTAAGTTTCTAAGAGGTTAAACATTTTCAGCTAAGGGGGCACTTTAAGTTTAATACAATAATTTATAAAGATAATCATAAGTAGGTAACATGTGGGGATACACTTCATTATTTTTACTAGGGTGTACTGCTGGAATATTACAATAGCAGTATTCCCCCTTTCCAAGAACCAGCATGATACAATTGTGTCCGCCATTATGATCTATTTAGAGAGTAAGCACCCGTTACGAAAATCCCCGCATTGTGATTTAATGGGCGCTTTTTCCATAGAAGTTGTTTCCATTATATAAGAACACTTCTATAAAAGGGTTGATAAATGCATTTTTATGTAATAAACAATGGCTTGGACAGTATTTTTAACGCAAACCTGAACAAGTTGGGCCGGTGCAACTGAGCCTGCACAGAGCACCAAAGACTTTTGATTGCATTCATTTACCCTAAAGCATATATCTATGTTATATAAATACCTTTGGAAAAAATTCTTCATTTCGCGGTTCTCCTTTTTTTGCATTTCCCGTACTCATTTCGTGTCCATGACTTTTTTGTTCACCGCCATCCTTTGACACTTCAGGCGAATTCGCCTTTCTGTCTGGAGTTTGAATTAGATTCGGGGGGTTTTCCTTTTCTTTTAGCTCTTGTAGCAGCCGTTGCGCTCGAGCTAGCTTGTCAAGTCTCCTTCTCTTTTTTTCCGACAGGGTGCCTTCTTTGTCTCCATCCTGACTTCCTCCGTTGTCATGGAAACCAGAGTCTATGTCAGTGTCGTGATTTTCCATGTCTCCTAGATATTTGGATGGAGGAAGCCGAATTTCTATGGGAATCGTGATATGCTCCACTTCAATTTTGTTTGAGCTCGACTCTACCATGTTTGGAGTTTCACTACGATCGGTTTGCGAGTGGTTGCTGTTAAACGGGATATTTTCACATTGAGTGCCCTGGTTCCCTGTTTTAACACCGTCAGATTGTGTTGCTTGCGACTCCTTATCGACGTTTTCAGATTGCACGGACATTGATTTCGTCGCGTTTTCTGACTGCGTCCCCTGAGATTTCGCCTGTATGCCACATTGGGTAGCAGACGATTTTATGTCTCCGGGGATGGCACTGCTCTGTGCGACATTCTGAGTCACCAATGTCGTACCTCCTGTGGGGTTCACCTTGTTTAGGAAATCGTTTGAAAACTGTCCGTTATTGTCAAAACTGCATCTCCCCGAATCTGGTAAAGTATCGCTCCGTGAATTCAAATATTCCTTATGCCTTATGGCGGAAATGTTCACTTCAATTTCGTTGTCGGTGTCCGAGTCCTCGTCGCTAACTAATTGTGCCGTCAGTTCAACCTGCGAAAAGTGAATAAAAGATGACGAACGATACCTCAGACATGTTCCAGAGAATAAACTTTCAACGTTACCCTCGAGGCTTGAATAAAATGACCTGAACTGAACCTGGTGCAAATTGATTTGCTTACCAAATATTATGAACTGTTCCTATGATTTTATCAAATATATAATGGTCTACTGTTGGTTTACGTTGTGTTGTTGATGTGATTGAGGTTATTCTTTCATCGTGTAAGTCTCTTTGAATACATAATGATAACTAAGATTGATAGGCTACAAATCCAGGTTAATCCTTCAGTTAAGTACAGTGACATGGTAAACAAAAAGGCACGTTCTTCGTTGTTTTGACTGCGCATGCAACGGTTACCAACTCTCGGAATTTAGCTTGTATGAACAACGTGTTCTCTTGAGTGGAATCTGTTTTTCCATTCGGCTGAAACTCAGATTTGCGAGCGTCATAATGGAAAATTGTATTGTCTCTCCCCCCCCTCCCTCGTTCGCGACATTCCAGATTCGTCAATGCTTTTTATATCTCAAAATTTGTTGAAGGCGCAAGTACATGTATCTGTCTTACGACCGAAAAAAAACATTATGTAAAGTCAGTGCGTTGTATCTATTCGGGGCACCCTCTCCTCAAACGAATTCAGAGTACATGCCAAGCATGATAAATACTTGCCAATAATAAACGATCACCACACTCGTGAGTAAATTTTCATGCTTCGCAAAGTAATAACCATCCTTTTTACTTCATAAATACATTCACATTATCAATAACCAGACATATGAAGGTAATATGAGCGATACCTTTTTCTGAATCAATACGTCACTCTCCCATTTGCATTGTTAGATTTGGGTGTAGCTCGATTTTGGAAAATTGTACTACAAAAGCATCGTATTCTATATGTACCAGGCAGTACACTGTCCATAGGGACCTACATGCTGTGTGTTTGTTTTGTCATATATTTATATCATTTCCAGGAGGAACCAGAATTGTCGGTCACGTATACTTTACACTCAGAATAAAACGAAGAATTTGTGTGTGAACTGCTCGATCAAACCCGATATTGCTCGCTATATTTATTGAGATTTTAATCATTCCGTGATGTTATAAAATGAATAACTTACAGAGATGGAATACCACTCCCTGCCGGTGATTGGCGAAGTCTTCTTAAAGCGGCTGTAAACTCGCGTTACTAACGTAGTACGTCAAAGAAACGATTTTTTATTTGGAGCACCCACCTCAATAAACTGGTCTCAACTCGTTCCTAAATCACGTGACAGTTTAACTAAGGAACAATTCGAAGTAAATTTCCAAACGGGTTGTACTAAGTGGTCAAAATCAAAAGTATACTTTTTGTGACAATCGAGGGCGGGTTCATAGTCCTTTCAAGAACAACTCTTTTCCTCGTTTTGTTAACTTTATGAAACGGAACACAGGACTCGCGAAATGCTTTTTTAATACGGCGTTGGATTATTTCAAAACTGAAATATCTTAATGGGTAATATTTTTATTTCGAATTGGCTACCAGAATTTAAAAACTTGAGTTTTGTGACTGAGAAGAACGAACGCATGATTATCGGCGAGACAAGTGATTACAGGCTTAGGAGGGATTCGAAAGGAAAACTATCGCGGTCACAGCCAAAAGCTCTACTGGCTGCCCGCTCGATGAAATGTATTGGCTTATGTAGAGCCTAAAGGATAAATCTGCATTTAGTCGAATATCTACAAAACTTAAAGTAAAAAGTTCGTGTGACATCAGACGAAACTACAGCAACGTGGGTGGCGTACTGACCATATCTTTTCAGTTTAATTTAGCAAAAACGAAAGGTGCATTCAAAGCAAAACAATGACATCTTTAACATGACCTAATTTCGTTTGATATAAATGTCTAAGATGAAATCTCAAAAACGCTGTACCGGTTTTCTGAACTACCACTTCGTTTTCGTGTTACGTGCCCCCTCTAATGGCCCTCTGAGGCAAAAGTGAAACATTTTGAAAACAAGAAGCGTTTTGGATGTCAGTGCCTAAAGCAGAGTATTTGAAAGTTTCTTATGAATTCAATCATCTGTTTTTACAATATGGTGTTCCGACGGTAGTCAATTTTGTTCCTTTTCTAAAATACTAAATAAGCGAATTAATTTGGTAAAGTCACCGGCATTAATTTCAGCGAATGGCTTGGCAAACAACGGCGATAATTGGCGATGTGTAATGAAATCACAAAAAACACAACGGATTTTATTGTTTATATCTCTGGTCAAAGCTAATAACTTCAAGAAGTCTTTCCCATTCAAAAATAATTCCAAAAATACGTTTTTCGGCAGAAAAAAACGACAATGTCCCTTTAACGAGACGACAAAAATACGAGAGTAGGACGTCAATTCGCGACCTGGCGTTACAATAGCCTTGCCTTTCCATTTAAATGTACTTCACTTCTCAATGTGTTCAAAGGGTGTGATGTAAACACATTACCACAATCTCTCATGCTCGTGTTTGTTGATCCAGCCACTCATCATGTGATAACGTGATACACTTGGTTATGCGAGGCTAATATCCAATATCCCAAGCACGGGGATTACATGGATATATGAAAGATATCTAGGACACAAGTGATGGGTCGTGGAACTATTTTAATTAACTAGTTACTAAACCAACGAGAATGGCACACGGCCTAATATTGATGAGGATGAGATTGATACCAGGCGTGTCACTTTTGTGATAACCCTCATATTAAACAGTTTACTCAAACTCATAGAAATGTGTATGAAGATGCCTCTAATCCAACTATGATCAAATTTCACGAAATGTTAACTTAACTCTTATGAGTGATTAATCACTTAATTACCTTTCACTAATAAGTAAATATAAATTCAGATTAAATTATTTCTCGTCTATCGATTGAATAAGAAAGTGAAAATAGAATCCAAATAGTTAATTGTGAGGTGGTCAGGTGGAGATGATTAATTCAAAAACATAACATTTCATTATCCGTAATTTGCATAACGGGACATTGAAACTTGCATTATTTAGTGGGAGGGTGCAGGGAAGCACGAATCATACACCCCGGAGACCATGTTGAGATTTTACACCTGTAACCCAAGGCCATCCTTCACATTCAACATTTAAAGCGCTAATAAATCCGTATTCCGTGGAAGAAGCGAATCTGTGATCTAGTCACCTAACGCTTAAAAATTGGTCTCAACTTGGGAAGTGGTTTGGCGATTTAGACAATTGAAACCTTTCCCGTATGAAATGACACGCCGTGACAAGACAACTGGTAAGGCGTGGTCTCAAGTAATAATGAATTATCAGTTCTTTCCAGGGGCGGATCTAGGATTTTGAGTTGGGGGGCAGGGCATAGGAATAACCAGAAATTCGCCTCATACGCGCGCCCAGCCTAAAATGTAGGGATGTAGGGGGTCTCAATTTTTGGGTTTGTGGACCTCATTACTAAAAAACAAAAACAAACGGAGTTTGTTCAAGGCCTATGCATTGT
>NMRA01000045.1:449928-480381 GCA_002633005.1 Phoronis australis | reverse complement strand
CTGCTCTTGTATAAAAGAGAAATTTCATGATAGCGATTTTATCCCACATGTTTTTGTTATTCCATTTCGATGTTTTTCGACGGCAGCTGGATAACCCAAGGTATAATACCTATGAAGTGAACTCTAGAATATGCCGGGATATTCAATTCTTGAGTTCCAGAGCGATGAAACTGTTTCACCTATAATTATTTCTTGAGTGCGGACTTGAAAATCAGCGCATATGTACACTACGACATGGTATTAATCAACGTTCTGTGATGTGCTCAGTTACTTCATGGTGACGGTGTCCAAGACATTAAATCGTATGTTTAGTTTTATGCCCAGTGTCTAATCTTTATAATTATTAAAAATCGAATTCGAAATCCTTTTGACATTTCCTGTTCTACTGTTACAGTAGTGCGAACTCAAGACAAGTTTCTGTGATCGCGTTCATTATTGTTCACAGTCGGAAGGGAAGACCTGACTAATCCCATTTTGTACTTGATGAACCCAGCATTAAAGCTAGAAGTGAGCGAGTCCCAACACGAAATCTTCGAGTTTGTCGCTCAAATCGGGGTCATCAAGTGCTATATTGGACTAGGCACTCGTCTGCGTAAGGCATCCGTTATTCGAGCTCACCGAAACATGGACCAGGCATTTCTTTGAGTTCGCAAAAAAGTAGATTGAAAAAGGCCCGGCCGTCAGACAAAAATCCGATTTCGTTTAGACTGACCTGACCTTGACCTGCCCCGTGACTCATTTTGAAAACTGTTTTTCATTGCTCTAAGCAGTCATCAGCATCTGTCACTGCTAGTCAAGATTGGACCTTTTTTCAACAGCTATAGTACGTTTGCTTTAAAACGACGTAGCTTGTCAAGTCAGCTAGAGTCAGCCAGAGTCACTTCCTGATTGGCCTTCACTGACTGTCCCCAAAGACGATCTACGGTCTCTGCTGCCATCTATCGACACCGGCCAGCTGGTGTCATAGATGCAGTCGCCGCTCATTTTTTTTTTCAAAAAACACACACCAATACCAATTATGTTATACGCGGTCCTTTTCAGTTGTTCCGTGCAAGAAATGGCTGCCCGCCGCGGTACCACTGACCCGCATGAACATAACAACAAAGATAAAATAGACTTCCAACGTCTTTAACTTACGTGTGGTCCATTTTTTCAGCGAAACAGCTATGTTTTTTCATTTTTACGCCCCAGACCAGAAAATCTCCATTGATTGTTCTTTGAAAGTGATAACAAAACTCCACAACGTACGATACGAACACCCATAAATTAGGACAAGACAAATTTATTACGCGGAACAAGAGTCAACATCATGATGAAAACATTAGTTTACGAAATAATTCGAATTCGAAAACTAGCATAGAGAATTTCTCGCTGACACTGGTTACCGCTCTGACTCCATAAACCCCAGACAACTCTTACGATACCTATTCAGCACGCCCTTGTATTGAAGTATTGAGCTGATGAAGTGGAAAGCTAATTACTAGCATTACTGTCTCAACGATGGTTGTTGTTAGTAGGCCACCCCCAATTTGGTTTTCTCTGACATTTGCCTGCAACTCTGGAGGGTAGTTTTAACTTGGTACATTATAAATACTACAAAATGACTAAAAAGGTTCACTGGTGTTTATCTTCACAAAGGGTCACTTCCCAAAGGAACGATAAGTTTAATATTGGTTTTTTTATTTAATTTTTAATGCTTCTGTCCACTTGTTTTTTTTACCGGGAACGGTTTGAAAACTTTTTATCTAAGTTATGAACTACCAAAACAGTGGTAGATTTTGATCGCCAGCTAAACTTAACTAGTTAAGTTCATTGTGAGCCCATCCCTAAACTTACCACATTACAGGTACACTAAACATTTCACGTGTCATTAAATTTTAATCTTTATTAGAACTCAAATCATAAAATTTATACAAAAGTGCAAATATGGCGATAACAAACTGAAGATTTGGAATCTCTGGACAATTTCTGTGGCACTGACTACACTAGCTCTTTGTCAGTAATAAAAAATGAAAAGTGGGCACAACAACCGTTTCCTGGTCAAAAATCTGGTTAAACGAGATTGAAAGAATATTAAAAAATTAATCCATGTGATATTGTTAGCTGTGATCAGCGTTTGTATATCCACCGAGTATATCAATACGTGCGGTAGTTTATCTTCAATCGTACCCAATGGTTGTAGTTTTTAGATTATTAGTTCATCGATTTTTAAAAATCGAAAACTGTAGTTGGTTGTTTTTTCCAGCTGAATATCGCCTTGGTGTTCGGTTATAACGAAAATTAGTGCTTAATGCATTTTGAAAATTCGCCATTATGTACAGTCAGAGATGTCTAATACAGGTTATGGTCGCTGGGATAATTACATTTAATTGGGTCTTGCTCGCATCGGGCAATGCGGTCATCACAACTGTACCTGATTCCGGCGCCACGCATTCTTTGATCCTGGTACAAGCCGCTCAGAAGGTCGAGGGGTGAAAATTCCCGCATATCTTTAAAATCTTTGGAAATGCGTGACTTCTTTGTAAGCGTATTATTCACGGTATGTTCGCCGGACACTCGCGGGCCCGGCTTGGCCCGAGAAGTAACACTGACAGTCACTTCTCAGTTGGTCTCCATTTATTAAGTTACTGTTACAACAGTTGTCAAAACTGAAATTTGTTGATAACCGATTTCATATCATTTAGTCAATGAAAAGTAGCCAGCCAATCATACAGAAAATAGCCCACCGTCCCTTTTCACTGATTCTAATGGAAAAGTAGTTTTTCGATTTACCGTTGGGGTCGCTTTGAACGTCACCTAGACGACGACGCCATCTTTAAGTTTCAACAACTTGTCAGAGGAGAGGAGACATAATTTCAAACGAAATGTCCGATCAAGATTCAGAGAATTTTGAAGAGGAAGCTGGAGAGCAAGAAGATGAAGAAGTAGCTGGTGAAGAGGCCGGTGAAGAAGGCGGCGAAGAAGGTGGCGAAGAAGAGGCAGCGGAGGATGAAGAAGTTGAAGAGGAGGAGGTAAAGAGCGTGAGGTCGTCAGTGAGGTCGTCTGCATCGTGTGTGATTTTATAGGCATCATGCCCGTTCCATGCCTATTCATTTTTTCATTAATTATATCAGTTATAAAGTGAATCAGGCAAGCTTGATTGAAGTAGTGGTGCTTGGAAGTTTGCCTCGCAAGTCTCTGACTCTGAGAGCACTAGGCTGGCATGGGCTGGTAGCCTAACTTGTTCCTTGTCTTTGAACAGGCCTTGTTTAGCCCATCATTTACTTGTGTTCACTTGTTTGTAGTTGTAATTACACTCAGAGGCACTGTCTATATGACCTATCCTGGCACTAACCCGCTCTTTGTTTTGTTGTTATTTTCCAACAGCTATGCTCAGTTCAAATTTATCACTTACATATGCGCCAATACATAAGGATCAGTATTTCGATCGTTTGTTGAATCCAGAAGAAGAGCAACTCAATCACCATACTTCACTTTTGCCAGTTTTGCATAATTCCATGATAGATAAACTGTAACTAACTTTCATTCATGATTAGGGCTAGCTGTTTAAAATTTAGCATATGGCTTTGCACCGAAGACAAGGTTACTGACATGTGTATGTATATGTATGGCATTTTGCAAACATGGGAAGATAGCATGAGCATGTGAAACTGCTGTAATAGATTCAAACTTTATGAAAGTTGTTGATAGTGTCTTTCCTTCAATTTCAGAAAGTGCCTGAAGAACCTCTTACAGAGGAGATCATAGCAGAATGTCTGACACTACTATGTAAAACGGGAGATGGAATGTCACACGCCTATGTTAGACTTGATATACATGAGAGGTTAGCATATTACGACAGCAAAATTTCAAGAGATGAGAGGTCTTGTTTTCATTGAAAGATTTTGTCCGTTCGTATGACAGTAAAAGCTTGTAAATCCTTGCATTGCTTTGCTGTATCGTTTGTATTGCTCACATAAATCTCTGTGGTGTTTTGGTTAACATCTGTGCCTTTTTCCTGAATTTGATTCTTGGCTTTGAACAGTCCACCTGTAATTTATTTTGTTTCATGTCCAGATGACAAATGGTTATGCTGTTTTTCAGATGAATGTGTCTTTTTTAATGTAATGAGAATTAAGGGAGAAAGTATAGCTCAAAATGACTGTGATGCAATCTTTGGTACTTTAGGGGTTATACAACTACTCTCTGGTATAACTGACTTGAATAGGCAATTGATAAAAGTGATAGTTAGACATGGGCTATAAATGCAAATACTTTTGGTGAATTGGAGAGACGCGTTGATCAGAATTTCGTAATTTTATGTGTTCTGGCTACGTTGGACGGTCTGTCACAACGAAATTGCATTATGGGTTATGGGGAAAGGAAGAGGATGAGGTGGAGGGGGGGGGGTTAAGAGGTAGATTCGAGTCATAATGCAATTTTGTGGTGATAGACCATACCAAGTATAGCCAGCACGACTACTTAGGATGGTCCAAATTCCAGACCACATCAATATCCCAACATTCCAATCGGCAACACGTCTCGCTAATTCACGAAAAGTAGTTCCTCTAACAGCCCACTCAGCATGAGTAGACGATTGCTCCATTCTAATGGGTGCATGATAATAGTATGTTAGTTGTAGTGCCTGAATTCCCTAAGATTGCGTCGCGGTCATTTTGTGTTAAAGAACTGATGTCTCACGCAGGTGGGTGACGGGAAAGGTGAGAGCAGAATTTGTTTGGCAACTTCATTCTCATACCTGAAATCCATGGCTGAACCTGTTTAGCTTTGATACTATGTGATTTCATCATGGCTGAACCTGTTTCACTTTGATACTATGTGATTTCATGTTTTCAGGGATCTCACGAACATCGATATACTCAGCTCATTCATCCATCTCCGCTACATTGACATCTCCAAGAACAACATCAAAGACCTGACCCCACTCAACAATCTTACCCACATTCTAACCCTCAAATGTGACTATAACAAACTAACGAGTGCTCGGTTAGAGGAGTTACCCTACATTCAGGTGGCCAGCTTCAACAACAATAAGATCACGAGCACGGAGGGTGTCAACCACCCGCTGCTAGAACAGTTGGCTATGAACTGTAAGTGTTAGATGGCTTTGAGTTCGTAACATCCTGCTGTTAGTTTGCTTAACTGCCAATAGATGCCGTCGATGACAATTTATAGCAGGCAAAATTGTGTTACTGCTGTATCTGATGATCCATCCATTTGTTACAGAGTTGTAATGTAAGGCATCTACACTGTAAAACTCATGAAAATCAGGTCTAACTGGAAAGTTTATTTGAGTCAGACAAAGTGCAAGTTTTGCTGTATTTAAAGAATTTCATTGTTGTCCAAACTGTTGGCTACTATTTTTGCTGCTCAAATTTGTATTGTTGGATTCAATTGAATGCTCACTTTGTCATTATGTTGGAACTTACATTTTTCAAATGGCGAGTCACTGCTTTATTTTGATTTTGTGTCTGTCAGAAGACGTATTACAAAATCAGTAAGTTATCTTTTGAATGTAGTTCTCCACAATTGTGGGATGGATCTCATACTTTGTTTTGCATGCCAGTTATCTGAAAATGTAGAATCTAGACCAGTTTGAATTTGTACGTTTTTGGGAAAGCAACAGCGTGATCAATGTCATTTAAAATGTGTGAACTTTGTCAAATAAACAGCTGTTCAGCTATTTTATTGCAGCACTAGTACAAGACAATGCAATAATACCACTAGTTCAAGAATTAGTCAAGAAAACAAATCATGTCTAGGCTTAAATATACATATCAATAAATTATTTGAGTAAAAATATGACAATGAGCAGTAACACAGTGAAAATAATGAAAACAATAGGAAATCATACTTAATAATGTATAAAGAGAATATAAAAAGCTGAAAACTGAACGCACTTCATTGGATGAAATGAAAACTTTTTAATTACCAAGAATGGCAATTGTGCTAAAGTAGATTTATAAAGCACCAAACAGTGGCAAGACTGACGTAAATTTACCTGTAAAAGCAGTTTTTGAAAAGGAAAGTCATGTAAGCAAAAATTTCATGAAAAAAAAGATATTTGCATCTTAGGTATTTCTGTTTAGCTTTTACTTTTTCAACATTACTGTTAATGTTAAATATAAAAATTTCAAAGTGTTCATGGTGTACTCGTCGTACATCAGCCAACCACAACATTGAATTATTTCTTTTCATTCTTTTCGTTTCAGTTAATAACATCTCCATGGTGTCTGGGCTGGACCCCAACAAACTGAGTCGTCTGCACACGCTGGAGCTGAGAGGAAACAAGCTGACTTCCACTGATGGGTTTTACCTGCCTAACCTCAAAAATCTTTTCCTTGTAAGATTTGTTTTGTGTATCTGTATTGCATTAGTAATTTCTACAATAATTGAAGTATCATCGTATCTCCATGGAAATGTTTTAAGGCATTTAAATTAATTGATTATTTAAAAGTCAAACACTGACATTTTTGAAAACTTGTTTAATGTCTATTATTTGTTTAACTGGCTGTTGGTAAAGAAGGATTTTAAAATCAAATTAATTTTAATACATTTGGAGACCAAGCTTGGCTTCGGAAAACTCAAAAGCACTGCACTTTAAAGTGTCAAGATTTGCACACAGCAGTATGTACAAATCTAACTAGTAGTTTATTGCTTTCTGGTGTCTGGCATATAAGGAACCAAGGATAATAAGAAGTACAAATCTTTTCATAAATTTAATAGCAGTGTGTGTGTGTGTAGAATGCTGTCATAGCTTAAGTATGTTTTTATTAATTTTTTTGCACTGTAACTGTCTTGCAGGCTCAGAACACCATTACAAAATTAGAAGGCCTCGATCGACTCGTCAGCTTGACAACGCTTCATCTTAGAGACAATCAACTTGAAAATCTAGATGGCTTCTCAGAGAATATGAAGCTACTGCAATATGTCAATATGAGGCATGTGTCTGGTTTGTACAGAAGTACCGTTACACGCTTTATCTGTTGGCCTGTGACTGGAGTAGGAAACAGAATGCTATGATGTGATGAGTTATATAATGACACCGATTTCATGAGAGTGAAGAACTAATTCAATTTTCGTTTTAGTCATCTGAACGGCAAAATGCAGCATAAAATCACGTTTGCATTGGTCCTCCTACACTGCTTACACGTATCAATGGGAATCATACTACTAGAAAAGTCTATGTCTGATTTAGCTCTTGCTCACTGTTTATATTTTGAATGTTTTCAGAGGCAACAATGTCACCGATGTAAAAGAATTGAAGAAACTGCAGGCTCTTCCAATGTTAAGAGCTTTAGTTGTTGGAGGTAAATGTTCTTTATTCTTTATCCTTGATCAAATAAATTGCATAATATCCGATAAAAATAGGTAAATAAAACAACAAGAATGGATCAATATCCGATAAATGGTTACAGTAGAAGTGCTGTGAAATGTGAAATGTGATCATTTTTGCCAAAACAGAGTAATTTTCTTAAAAATTATGCTTAAAGATGCTATGTACCCACCCTCTGTAAATTTTTCTGACCAATTTTGAAAAAAAAAATGTTTAGACTTATTCCTCTTTTTACTGCATATGGTTTTGGGCATGGGAAAATTGGCAGCTCATTATTTGTTGGTTCCATGATGGAACACTAGGTGGAGTTACCTGTTGGTACACTTGAACTAATTATTTTCTGATCCTGTAGAGAACCCGTGCGCTGAAGAAGACGAGTATCGACTTGAAGTTCTGATTGCTCTTAGAAAACTTGAGCGCTTAGATAAAGACGAGTTTAACGAAGATGAACGGCAGGAGGCAGAGGAGGTCGCAGAAACACGCAGGATAGAGGAACAAGCCAATGAGGTGGGTGTCCTGTGGGTCAAAGATCATTTGATAATTGCATCATTCATAAGTTTCACTCACTGATCAACATGTAACTAGTGAGCTATGGTTTTTGTATAACAGAGAAGTATTGACAAAATAACTCATTCACGAGTGTGGACTCCACGTCGTTTGATAGCATTCTATTCATCAACCTTCCCTGAGATTTTAACTTAGGGGGACCCATGGGGCCATTCACCTGTTTCACATCAGGGGATGACCACCATGATGGTGACAATGCATAGTTCATTTGTTGGTAATGCTAAATTTTTATTTTGGAGATTTTGGTTGTGCCCCCCTTTTTTGCAATCTCCCGGCATGTTCATCCAACCTCATCCGTTCTTGCCGTGTTGAAACTTAAGGAAAATCCAGTGCAATTAACTTGTGAATGAGCTATTGCGTTGTAAGATATGAGTTTTTTATGAAAGATGAGGTATGCCTATAGTTGAAGTGTCTTTTGAACCAGCGCCTTATGTAGTCAAGTTTCAATTAGTTTTTGGGTTAGGTCAAGTTTACTGTCGGTGATCGATTCTTCTTTTTCTTCTTCCTTGATTTTTGTGATTGAAGTAATAGCTTTCATTGAGTGAGGAAATGAAAAAATAAAATATTCATTCAGAATTTTGTTTTGGATAAACACTGAGTTAGATTAAGTAGGTCTGCTTTAAGTCAATGTAATAAACCCCAATGGCTGTGTTTCTTTAGCAAAATGAACCGTCTGTCACAGAAGAACCAGATGAGGTAAATTGTACGAGTGTTCCTTCAGTGAACGTGTTTGTATCGTTTTGTTGATTGCTACATGTTTTGTTAGATTTACGTGCTTTAATTATTTATCGTATGTGGGACGCTGTAATTATTTATCCAAATTCCCGAATTATCCTACCGTTGATTTGGCATTGCATGATGCAAAATGTTTGTCATGCAACCATAGGGACTTCAGGCACTGTACAACTAAAATGCTATGATCACAGATTTGAATAGGCTATTATCCACATACTGTGTGGGTCAGTTAAAAATCATGATAGTTGCATCTCAACTCTTAGAGAAACTACTTTTAGTGAATTGGTGAGACACTGACACTCAACGGAATTTTGATGTGATCAGGAATTTCGACCATCTTCAGTTAGTGTGCTGCTATACTCGAGACGGTCTATAGAAGGGAGTTATGACTGGACAGTTGTTTTCTAAAAAGTGCCCTCCGCCGATAGAGGGGAGAATCTGCCATTGTTATCTAACCAGTTAAATTCACAATACAAAACACATGACAATTAAAATTTTGTTTTTCCATTTTTTTAACGTAGAAAATATATCTGAAACTAAATAAGGCGATCCAGATCCTCCCATTTTTTTAAAATGAATGATAAGTAGGACAAAATTAATGTTTTCAAGTTCTAGCTTAGCTGTTCCGTCTGGCAATTAAAAAAACATGGGCACAAACAATGGAATGAAAACGGGAAGTTTTGTCAATTTTTGTAATTGGCAAGATTAAGTTATACTGTAGTCAGTGACAAATGTTTTGAATGATAGATGGAGTGTTGAACAGTCGGTGTGTTATTTGCTGTTATTGCCAATGGTCACTTCTTAAACTGTATTCCTGGACCTGCTTAGAGTGATGAAATTTTATGCATTTTAATAGTTTCCTGGGCCCAGTTGCATAAAACTTATACGCCATATAGCAAGAATGACGTTGCATTATTACGCGTCGCGATGTCATTGTTGAACGATGCACCTGACGTCATGCAACAATCAAACTTATCCAGCGGATAATTTTGAAGTTTTATGCAACCCAGCCCAGTGAATGGTTATACCTATTGTTTAACACGTTGTATTGCTGGCCCTGCAGCTTGGCCTCTCCATCTCAGTTTGCACCGCCATTTATACATTTCAGGACTCATCTTAAATCCACAGGTATATCTGTCAAAGCTTTGTATCTCCTACGCCATCTTTTCGGGAGACCTGACTTGCCTACAAATTAATTAATTTCCAACCAGTATAGTGCTGGGCTAATTAATGGACTGAGTGATTGTTTCTACGGTGACTTGTTTTCACAGTGACTTGTAATGTCTTAATATGAAAAGAGATCTGTACATTACTACCTTGCTTAACTTGTCATCGCGTAGTCTTACCAGTCTGCATTATGTCTTCGCCTTTCCTACAGTCCTGATTATGTGCTCATATTTAAGAAAGTTGTCACTTGAGTAAGCCTTCACTTGTATCCTGGTTCCAAAGACGAGTTAAGCGAGGTTATTGCATCATATCTCGTGGGTGAAATGTGAAAGTCGTGTTGAATTTAGAGTGGTAAAGTCTTTTTGCCTGAATTGAGACCACTCGGCTGCCAGTAAAAAACTGACAGCAACTTGTTCCTTACCCAGTGATTTCAGGGCTAATGGACTGATAACTGAGCTTTAAGTTAATGGTCCTCGTTTGATGTTCTTGTAAGCGACTGCAGCAGCACTATACAAGTTGGAAACCGCCCCCCACTCTGCATGCATCTTGTTTTAAAATTGCCTATTGCATGATGATGTATTGATGGTATACGGGTCTCTCGCAGTAACCCCTCTCCTGGCCTTCACCCTGTACAATCGCAGGGCTCCTCCGTCAGTCAGTCTCTTGCATGCTTCCCTATCCCGAATGACAGTTTGGTTTTCCATGATGTGTTTGCAAGTTTTTGTATTGTTCATAGTTGTGTATGTGAAACGAAATCAGATTTTGCTATTTCATAAATCGTATAGCTATGCTAGTGTATGAAAACTGCATGTAACAGACCGAGCCATTAGACTTTGTCACGATCTTATGTGGGCAATAGTCACTGAGGTCCTGCAATTTGAGAACCAAATTTCTCCACTGAACAACAGGTATTAAACTGGTTTTCAAAATTTGGGTACCTGAAAGTAAACGTTTCCCTTATGTGTATGGTAAGACACATAAGCCACCACTGTACAATGACCAGTGTTGACTTGCCAGCTTAAAGTCTTTCATAACATTGCTCAGCAAATTTTCACTTGGTAAAATTAACATTTCAAGAAACAGCTACATGGTTGCTCTTAAGTTTTAAAACTTCTCGACTTTCACAACTGCTTGTAACAATCTGCCTAATGCAAGCCTAGTTGCATCATGAATGAAAAATTTCTGCAGTGCACTATTCCAAGATTTAATTTCTCTGTGATTCTCACTTGCCCTTTTTAACGTACTTTGTGTCCTGTACTCTTAGCCGAGGTTCGATAGTGTTGGACAACTGCTCATCGGACATAGCGCGTTGAATTATTGGCAGCAGTCATGTTGATTTTTAATTAGGGGATAAGAATTTGCCGTTATTTGATTTTCATGGAGCCACTATACAATTTCACTGTTTACTAACCCATTGACATTAAATTAAACTTAGCGAGTTGCCCAGTTACTTTCATTTCTGACTTCGGTCCCCGTTATTGTAATTTCAGGGCAATGAACAAGTTGTTGAAGATGATGATGAGGAAGCCCCAGAAGTGTAACCACTGAACACAACAAACGACGGCAACTACGGGAGCTTCACCTTTCCTAAATAAAATTTCGTAATACCACCGACAGTTTGGTAGGGTACTTGTGTATCCACGGGGCTTTGTATACTAGCTAACTTTTACAACCCCATTGCTTGTGATAAGATATGACAGTTGCATTATGTTTTGACCCAGTTCAGCTGTTTAAGACCTTTTTGTGTATTTTTGATTTACACTGTTCTACCTCCGTACTCATCTGGGTTAATTTCCAAACTAAGCTGAGAATTAAAATCTACAAATCAGGTGTAGGTGTTGAGCGTGGAGATTGAAGAACATTTTTTTTTCCGATAAATTGGGTGGTAGATATTTACGCAAACTATTTGAATGCAAGTTGCATTGTAATCTTTCACACGAGTCATTGACTGAAAACAGTGGTGTGTCATGCACAGGAAAGCAAACCGGTTACATTTTAGAATTCAAATTCCATTTGATGACCTTGAAAAACTAGGGTACTTTTTAGAAACTACTAGAAGTAATGTCCGAGCTCGAATAAATTTGCTTACTAAATCTTTCCAGCAGTGATTATTCAAGCTTGCTGAATTGTCTTGGGGTGGGCATGTACCTGAACATGGGCATTTTTGTGCGTTTAAATTGGTGGTGGATATTTGTCCAGATGACTGCGGAGCGGTAACCTGAATGTAGCCAGCTGCATGAACTGTCACATTAATGTCTGTTTATGTATAATTGCAATTTTCGGCACTTCGTCAAAATCATTGCTTTAAAAACTGGAGATTTGTATATACTTTCATGAATTGAGTTTTAAATTAATGGTTAGTTTTGTAAATTGGTAAGTCTATTTGTTATGTAATAAAGTTAATACATGTATATAAAGGACTTTTTGGTGATCTTTTGATGCTCAACAATTACAGTTCAAAGCCAATGATTCTAAGTCACAGAATTTCACCAGTGACCACCGATGACTACTGAAATAAAATCTAAGACTAAGTCAACTTTAGTCTTACTGTTACGGCTTACACTGTGGTACTTCATGCACTCTACTAGATGTATGGAATATAGACCTAACCTTAAGCTTATCAGCCCACAGCCTCAGTCCAGCATCCCATCTGGTTGAATTTGAGACAAACTGTTCAGTGATTTCTCAACATTTATAAGAAAAAACATCGATAATCGTCAAACTATTTCTAAACTTCATATCAATTGTTCATCTCTAGGGCCATTTTATTTTGAATTCAGAAAATCTGCTCCTACTGAAATTTCTAAAAGTACAGCCTTTGAATGTTTGTTTATCCTAAATTCTCACTTTAATTTTTGCAAGTCCAAAGTCTTACTCACTTCTTACTTTTTCAATAAATTGGGGGTAGATATTTTCCCAGACTACCAAAGCAAATTTTATTGCAATGCATCACACGAGTTATCGACTGAAAACAGTGGTTTGTCAGGCACAGGAAAGCAAACCGGGTGCATATTGAAGTTGAAATTCCATTTGATGGCCTTGGGTGATTTTTAGAAACTACATGATACTAAGTTTTAATTAGATGTGAAAAAATTGTAAATCACAACTTCTAGAACTTATTGTAAAATAATTTTTCCGATGTTATGTAAGCACTTCGCTCCTTCTACAGATTAGGAATCGGGCGTCTCCGCAATGTCAGGAAAATTACAATAAGTTTTAGAAGCTGTGATTAAACATTTTTTCGCATCTAGTTATTCTAGGTACCTTTAAAAGAGAAGAGAAAATAAAGACACATGACATTTACTAACAAAAAAGTTTATTATAAGCCATAAACTTAACTGAGAGGTTTTTGAGATGTTCTTTGGAAAAATGATGTAAAAATATTTACAATGTTTGTCTATATTACATGTGTACAATGTTGCAGTTTTATGTGTCTGTGAGTGTGTCAAGAATTGCTTTCAACACATTTCCTGTACTTTCAGAGTACCCAGTCTTGCTCCCTCACAAACTGCAAAAGCGTTCTCTTTTTGCACACCATTCTCTTCTCAAAAACTACATTTCTTTTCTCCCACACCACTTCTTTTCTTACAAATTCATTACTTTTCTTCCACAGTAGTGGATAAGAGAAGAATGACATTTGTAAGAAAAAACAGGTTTGTGAGAAAGAAATGTTGATACCATAAGAGAATTGAAGGATACGACATACAGTACAAGGCACAAGCAATCACGATAATTAATTCTGCCAATAACAAAAACGGAAAGGAAATTCCCACTAGGGCGGCAAATTTTAATCACAGAACAGCTTAGTCATCTTACTACCTTTGTTGTTAATTTCTCTTCATTTTCATGAGGGAAGACTGAAATTTCAGTTTCAGCCAGCCATCATGACCGGGGAATTCCGAAACATTTTGTGTGAATACTTATGACATGTACTACAATACAGATAGCGAAAAAACAATTGGACGAACCGAACCGGTTCCAGCAAAAAAGACTTAGTAAGAACGGCCACGTGTTTTGTGAGGTGAGAACATTGGGTACTCTGACATTGTAATATTTTGGAATGATTAACAAATATTTTACAATATTAAAGACTATAACAAAAGCTGCATCATATTGCAGCGTGTGAACCTAGTCACCATGTTTCACATGAAACAAGCACCATTTGAATGCATATTGCATCTTTGAAATAACAGTTCAACATTTCTAACATATTCTTATAACATGGAAGTTTTACCACAGGTCATGTCTTGAAAATTTAATAGTTCAATAAAATTCCTAAATTCAGTGTCTGATGCTCGCATAAACAAGACCTGAAAATCAATGAGTTTTTTTCGCAAGCAAATTCTTGATTATAAATCATGTAAATTGTTATGTAGGTGAAATTGCGCATTTCTACGCTTCTGTGTTTGTTTGTTATGTGTGTGTGTTTGGCAGTTGTGTTTCGTTGTTGTATTCTGTGTGTTATGTCACTGTATGTGTGTTGTGTAGTGGTATGTGTGTATGGGTGACTTGAACCTCTCAACAATCAAACAACCAGACATGACACGGCGTCACCAAAGCATGTCCTAAACATAAGTCCAATCTCCCCTGTACCGACCATCACACGATCTGGTCACATCATTAGCTACCCTCGAAACAGAATTTCATATGCCAAGTCATGCTAATTCCGTGGATACTCAAAGATGAAACAAGGTTCATTTCACAACGCTAGCCATTAGCGTAGTGCTAGTGGTGGGAAATCTTGACCAATACAATGGAAATAGTGACTTTACGGAGCTTCCTCAGCTTTGATCCAATTAGGTTTTGTCTACATGTGAACTGAGACAACTAGCAAGAACGTTTGCACCAGACAAAATGGGTAGACTATACAAGTGTGCGTTGTTGACAATACCACTTAAAAAGAAAATGTTAGGAACAAGAAATTAATATGACTTGGCGACACGTTCTGTCAACACCTATACTACTCTCCAATTCTATACAAAGTACAGAGAACCACGAACCTCTGCAAATCACTCATTCAATGTACTTCCCTTATCACTTAGGTCTCACCAGCACATTAAACAATACTCAATTCTACAAATATACATTAGGATACAGAAATTTAATCCGTTAATTAACTTACGCAAAAGCCAATGGTTTACAAAAAAATGTAATACCAAATACGAGCAAAATATTTCCAGTCTAAGTACAGTTCAAAGCGTAAACACTGCCGCACATTTCAGCACTTCCCCGGCATGCGCTAACATTCCCAAATCCTAACTGCTTTGATTTTCCACCCACCTTCCGTTACTACATAAAGAGTGAAAGAATTGGGTAACAGTAACTTATACAGGTCCCGCATTATGACATCCAGTTTTCTTCACTGAATAACAGTCACCCAACAAGTCCTTAAAATCCAGGGACCTTGTAAGTGACTATTCCCCAGATTTAAGACAAATAAATACACTTTTTAGCTCAACTGATAAAGCCACGTTTACAAACTACACAGTAGCCTTGGTGAACCATATACCAAGACTCCTGTGCCCATTTCCAATAGCCAGTCCTAAATAGGCACTCAAACTTTTGCTTATGTGTGTCGTTTTTACTCATAAATGTTACCTTTTCCATTATTTCATCATTATTATGAGCTCCTCTTGACTTCTGTCATTTTCCAATAATGAAAATGAAAACTGGGCCCCCCGAGTAAAATGAAAACAAATAGGGACAGTTATCTTAGCTTTAAAGTCAGTTTTCTTTGAAATAATGAAGATCAACTGGAAACAAAATGGGAAAATATCAATGGTAGCAAAGAAAAAATGACTTCACTCACACCAACAATTGCGCAATTTTCACATTTTCAAAAAATCCTGTCTCTGTCAAAAGCTCATTGTCAGTTGGGAACTTTAATATACATCATCCTAGTAATAAGACACGTGACAGAACTAAAGACAGGTCTTTTGTAACCTAATATTAATAATATACTGCAACTGAAAGCCAAGAGGGGTTTTGGGTATTTGCTCACCAGTAGGAAATAAACTGCACGAAGGGCCATGTCTGAAAATGCCGCAACTCGCGATCTGATTCATCGACGGTTTCATCCACAAAGTTGCACAACAGAAGGACTGCAACCATCAAAATTAGTATAGTGCACCATTCATAGTTTTAATACCGATACAATTTTACCACTGCACATCAAGTTGCAAAGCAAATTGAGAAGCAGAGTGTGGCATGATTTATCGTTCTTTACTTTTTTTGACTCGGCTCAGAAGTGTGTTACAGTACGAAAACTAGGCCAATCATACAACTTTTCCATCTCAGCAAAAGAACAGAGTTGAATTTGAGACGTGGCTATAGTCAAAGACTGTGAATCTATCTGGCTGACGGTGTCAACCGTAACCAAGGTAAACATATCGGGTCGTCATGTCTTAACAATGGCTGGCAGTTTAAAGCTGAAACACACTCGAGTTTGGTTTCTCCAGATAATCAGTAAAAATTGGCAGCTAATTATAAATAGAATGCAAGAAAAGCAATTCTAACTTGAACATATACCTGACAGAACATATAGACAGAATTCCATAGAGAAATGAATGCAAAACGAACCAATCATGCACTTTTACAAAACTTTCATGTGATTGATTCCAAACTGGAGTAGTTCCCTTTTACAACAACTTGTGCACTAACCCCTACAGAAACAATTGTGCAGACTTTTGTAATTCTCTTACCAACCTTAACAACAGGACTCTAATAATAATAATAATAAAATTACCATTCAGAATAAATTAAAGTTTCCAGATCATTGATTGGACGCGACAATTCCATTGCACGCCAAGTCTGTTGGAAATGCGGCATGTTCCAATTTACACAAATTCTACAATATTCATTCCATAGATCTAAGAGGCAGACCTGTACCCAATCCATCTAGCACATCAATGGCGCCGACTCAGAAGTTAAAATTTTGATTCGTCACATGATCGCCACTGGCGTTGAACTCGTAGTGCTGTCCGTCTGCTGAAGCGTTTGGTACGATACCCTTGTCATCTTCCTCTGTGCCAAAGTATGTTTCAATGATGTCGTAGCATTTAGAGTAGATCTCTGGGTTCTCATGAGTTTGCATGTACTCAATCTTGTCCAGGCCTGAAACACGAAAACCACGTTTATGATGGACAATCTTTGGAAGACGGCAATGAAAAAACCACCGTAGCATCTTCGCTTTTTCTCTGAGCAAGAAAAACCAAAACAATGTGTTTGATGTGTTTTATGTGTTTTAGTTTACGTTCACATTTTGTGAAAGATTTTAATGCGAAAGTCCACCCTCCTCCAGAGAATTTTATGTCAAACCATAACACTTTAAATTTATTAATACAAAATGAATCTTTAGTTAATAATTTGTACTTCCCTCAGCTTAGAGGTGGTCTCCGTGCTTAGGAGCAACTGCCGACTCACCATAGCACTCCTCAATGGCAATGGCGTAGGGGTTGGGGCCGCCGTTGTTCTTGGCATCGGTCTCGCCGAGCCTGAGGATATTGTCCAAGCCGTTGAGCGCCACCAGCACTATCTTACTGTCCATTACCGTCAGTAGGTCGCACAAGGGCTTGATGAAACCCTGATTGACCAGATACCTGTACAATACGCAGAACACAAATGTTAGCTGGATCTGAGGAGATAACACAAACTTCCACTGCGAGTTAACAGAAGTTGGATCAAGGTTGAACAATAGGATTTGAGAAGTCAGATACATGATGGACAAACCACTTCAGACGAACTCGATAGGTCACTGGGTCTTATATTTGTACTCGAAGTAAAATTAATCATTATTTTTTTAGATTTAATGCACTTAAATAAGATAAGTGTCTGTTTTTCTGACCGTGTTAATGCAGGGGTAATCAAGTGCAAGCTGGGATTAGACTGCTGTATGTCAAAACCTCATGGAAAATTATCTTGAGTTCACACAAAGGTATAATGGAAATGTAAAAATATTCAACTTCGATTCCAAGAAAAAAGATTTGACCCTGAGCCCAGGAACGCTTCCTGTAAACAGACAATCAAGAAAATTCACACCCCACGACATCATGGTATCCAAATCAGATTGTACAAAGTATGCCATCCACATGAAAAGAAATATGTACATATATGATAGCAGTAATTATTGTATTTTTAGTTTAAAAACTTTCATACATTACTCCTCGTTTCGTATTGTATTTTTGTAGCTGATTTGTCTGTAGCTTAGCCTGTGTTTGATATTAGCGTTGGTGGATGTACTTTTCAATCCCAGTACAAAAAACTCCAGCTTTATGACTTTAAACCTACATCTGGCACATTTTTGTTGACCAGACTGATCGGACAGCATGCCATTTATGTCTGGATGTCAAATTAAATCTTAAAATAAAACAGTCTCACTGAAGAAAACGGCGTTTCAGCTTAATTTTGGGGAGCGACATCAGTTCAATATCAGGTAGAACACATTTTCTAAATGTTTCAATGGGAACACAGTTAAAAATATAAAATTTCCTTAAGTGGTTCTAAGGACCAGATTTGTTTCTGCGATGACATACTCCTCTGCTAGACTGTTTTCTTCAGTTTGAAATGCCGCTGCATAAGGCCTTAATTTACCAATGGTGCAAAGAGCATATCAATAAATGAATCTTACAGAGATAGATGTTTGATCATGTCGTCGTTAACGCATCAATGTTCAGCAATAATTCATACCAACAACCTGATCAAACTACATTAAAATGACAATTCCAAAACACTTCATACATTGCTGAAGTGTGGTTAACCATCTAGCTTCAGGTTGAGTTACAAGGCGCATCCGACTACCAACAAGTCACTATGACCGCTTACCACTTACCTGATCTGATCTGGAGTACCACCAGAGGTGGCGTTGGTGATTGCCCACGCAGCTTCTTTTCTAGTTTTGAACTCGGCTCTAGAAAGGATGTCGATAAGTTTTCCAAATATGTTGGCATCAATAACCGCCTGCAAAGACAATTACAATGAACGACGACACCGGTCACTACTGCTACGACAGTGCAGAATGAAAATCTATTATTCCTGAAAATACAAATAGTCACACTTTCAAACCATGCCTTTCCTGTTGATACCTGTCATTTAACACGCATATTTTCCAGTTCTGACCTGACTATGCAAAGGCAATTATCTCAGCCAATTTTAAACTGCCATTAACTTTGGTAAAGTATACAACCACTATGTGTCTTCTTTGGTAAAGTATACAACCACTATGTGTCTTCTTTGGTAAAGTATACAACCACTATGTGTCTTCTTTGGTAAAGTAAACAACCACTATGTGTCTTCTTTGGTAAAGTATACAACCACTATGTGTTTTCTTTGGTAAAGTATACAACCACTATGTGTTTTCTTTGGTAAAGTATACAACCACTATGTGTTTTCTTTGGTAAAGTATACAACCACTATGTGTTTTCTCATGGCCAGTTTCCCTTAGAACACAACTACTTGATCCACATGCCCAACACTCCCGCACACCACTACCATACCTGTATCTGGGCCCTGTTGCCAGCGGTGATGTTGGACAATGTCCAGCAAGCCTCTTTACGGATGGACTCTTTGGAGCTGCTCAAGAGGTGATTTAGATTAGGGAGAGCGTTACAGTTGAGGATCACTTGTGTCTGTACGTCGTCCCCGGTGACGATGTTACCCACAGCACGCAGGGCAGCAGATATTACATTTTGCTGTGAATCCCTAGAGAGGAAAACAACAGAAAGTAGCTAGAGATGGAGTCACATTTCATTAGACAGCTTATGCAGGACCCCAAAAGAATGTCCAAGAAACCGGTCAACTTCAGAACGTCTTATCTCAGAAATGACTGACCGGCCCCTTGGCCGTATGCTTTATGCACTGCGGTCCAAAGTGCTTATAGGAATTGTTTTTAAAATGTCCCACTTTTACATGAGAGGCTATCAAAATAGGAGTCATATAATTTTTATGAAAAAAATCAGTTTCATAAAACAAAATGATAATTTAGGAAAAAGATTTATAACAAACTTGTAATTGCATACTCTCAGCCTTTTTAAATAGACTTAACCTTTAAACTCCAAGGGTCAATAAAATGTTACCATGGCTGTCCAAAATGCAAAAAAAATCAAAGATTTAAAATTGACGATAAAAAATAAATAGAAACGTTCAAATTTTATTCCCTTTGTCACCTGGTGGCACGACACAAAATGAATGCCACATACCTAACAAAATCTATACTTCTACATCACCACCTTGAAAGCAGCTTTAGGAAGTTATACTAAGTTAATCCATAACAACTACTGAGTGGCACTTTGTACTGTCGAGGGATACCAATCACTCCCAATGAGTAATTTCAGATCAATTTATGATATGAGAAAAAAACTGAACCAAAACCGACAGTGCACGCAACACAAAAATATGACTAACACACACACAGCTTCTCATAGCCATACCTACCAATGAGCGTTCATTTAGTGATGTCACTGAAGGAACATTTTGTGCAAATTTTACGCTGCAAATATAAGTACTTTGTTTTTGTCTTCACCAAGATAAACGTTTTACCTAGAGACGTAAGTGTAAAGACATTAATGTATTGTGAACAGAATAAAACCAAGAAAATTTACACCAGCTGACGTGCTACTCTGTTTAGAGAGTATAACGAAACAAAACCAAACCTCATGCTTACATGAGCAGCTCAACAAGCCTTCGGCAGACACCCGAGTCAATGACAGCCTGAATCTTCTCATTGGGCCCATCGGATAAGTAGGACAAGGCCCAGCAGGCATCTGCCAACACATCGTAGTCCGTGTGAAACAGCAGTCGAGCCAGTATGGGCAAGGCAGCATTCACCTACAGGGTTGAAGAATTATTCACTTATTAATACATTCAATTAAGCACACATTATGGCGGATATAAAGTTTTGTCAGATTTAACAATTTCTTTTGAAATTTACACTTCATCTGATCATAGATTTTAGTGTGTAGTAATTATAAACAGAACTTGGAGGAAACTTCCAACATTTCAATAACGTATTCGGCCTTCTGAAAAACAAGAAAATTGTCGCAGTCATTAATGGGCAAAATTGAAAAGAGGTTACGGTATCCAGTGAATGTAAGACCAGACAATATGAACCAGGCTGATAGTCAATCATTCAATCCTCACTCGCGTTTAGGTTTTCCAAGTCAAAATTTTCCATGAACATCTCGCGTTTTCAATGGAGGTGGTCTTCACAGTAACCATACCTTTCTAACTCCTGACCCTGATACATACATTTATTCAGTCCACAGTAAAACAGCAATTTCTAGACGCAGGCAGATTAGTTTTCTACCCCAAATTGCACCAAAGGCTGGGTGCATTTGCTAAGTGTAACAGTGAATGATTACTAACCTTTCCAAATTCAGGCGCCGGATGCTTTCCCCTGCATAGATTTGACAAACACCATACTGCGTTTCGTGTCATCGTGAGACGACTTTGCTTGCCGAGGATTCTGACAGGGAAGAAAATACAACAGTATGAAAAAGGAAACCCAGGGAAAAACACAGCAAATGCTAGTAACAAGTATTTTATGGAAGATGTCCTCAACTTCGAACCATGAAATGTCAATTCCTGATGAAGTAGCCGCCATGCTCAAAGTTGATCATTGAGATTGATAGTCTTCTAAATTATAAAAGTTCATCAGAAGTGTTGTCACAAACAAGAAACTCACAAACTTCCTGCTCTTTGTATGTTTTTTGTAACAGGATTAAGATTATTTACTGCAAATAACAACGAACTGATTTAACTGCCACCCACGTTTGGATATTATTTTGATATCAACCAAGGTAGGTACACTCAAGACTGACTTTCCAAAACTGCTCATTTGAAGATCGAAATTGGGAAAAAACATTTTAGAACTGCGCATATTAGTTTCTTCTTAAAAAAAAAGATTTAGCTGAAGAGAAGACAACATGTCTCATTTCAATGTTTTGGCACAAAAAGAACGTCTAAAAAGGCATACTAAATCAATTTCTGGTTCTAGAAATGCCACCCATAAAAAGGTGTGAGGTGTTAAAACAAAGTAGTATTGTATCATCATATCAATTTTAACACGCTAATGCATTAATTTGATTCTATATTAGGCTGAAACAAAGGACAATTGCAGGGCTGCCAACTCATTAAGGGCATAATCTGTATTTTGCGAGTGAAAACTTGTAAGATTTCTGTTATATATTGGTTTCATTGGTGCTCATGCACTTAAATTAGCGCCACCTTGTTTGACTTGTTGTAACTTGAAATTCTCTCCCCTGTTATCTGTTGGCTTATGTACAGAAGTGTGTCTTTGTCTTTCTAATCGAAATCAATCTCACTGCTCAACAATTTCCAACATTTTCAGAAAGTCTTAAAGATGGATTGATACACACCAAAACAAAAAATTTTGATTTCAAATTATGGAACAAAATAGCAAAATTACGTAATAACACAGCTGGTCACATCGATGTTTTCGGCTTCTGGTGTCGGCATGGTCGATTTCTTCCCACACTACCACGGTTGATCCATAACAGTATTGTAGGGATCAGGGTTCTCAGTGTTGAAGACAGCGGGATTACATGCGGTTGATGCCACTCCATTTGTCTCCGAAATTTCGCTCTCGACATCTTTGCATGAATCCCAAAGCATACGATATCCCATAATGCAAAACCAAGTAAGCGCATTTTTCATTGTTCAGTCCTTCACAAAAAACTGCAACTGACCAATCACAATTTCGTATGCTAATTGCATTCTACACTGGTATTCAGGATACGTCATAGATCGGATCTTGAGTTCTTGACAATTTCCATCACTTCCTGCCCCAATCTTTGCTTCAAAATGCTGATAATTTAAAAGATATTTTTAACTTTACTCTGATTTTTTAAAGGGAAATAAATGTTCAAACGTTTAAAAATCCGTAGATAATGATTTTTTTGGCCCTGAAAATTGGCAGCCCTGTAATTGGTTCTGGTCTGTACCCAAACTTGTGTCATTGAAACCTGAGATCACCAAAAAAATGAAAAAAAAAAACATCGCACATCCATATCATTTTCTGCCAAGGTTTGGTGCTCTTTTGAAAAGTAGCACAAAGTCACAGTAAAGCAAAGTTTGAAATGTCAAGCAATAAGTAAAAACAAATCCTTCATTATTTTAGCTAGTCTCAGATGAATGTTCTTTTTCAAAACTTTAGCAACATAAAGTTGCGGTATCGTCAACTAGATTTTCACAAAAAAAAACGACCAGTACCAACTAAGCTGTTTCGGGCATTATCAGAATGACAGGACTTACTGTAAAAGAGGTTGCAGGATATTTTCATTTAACACATAGTCCCTGCATTCTGGACTGTCTCCAGCTATGTTGCCTAGAGCCCAAACAGCCTGAAAAGAAAGAAAATGCACTAATGTTTTAACACAAGTCATCCCCCATCATCAGATGAAACACATCAGACACAATTCTTTGTCTTAATCATTTGAATCCAAGCATAAAATTACTTTCAACCGGATGACTGAACGGATCAACTTTAATCTTTAGAGTTGTCAACATTTATCAAAATATTTTTCTCAAACAGGAGTTTCTATATTTTTGATGTACATTCGTGTAAAAACTGAACACTTAAGCAATGGTTTAAAGACTTTCTCTGTTGTTTGATAGTAGATCAAAATCCTTTAACCATGCATCCTGTCATATAGACTGTCTTGAACATATATTGGTTCAAACAAAGTCGCATACAGTCTAGATTGGAATTGTAAGATATTCACTTTCAAATTAAAGCCTATGGACGGAATAAAAACCACAGCAAGCCCAGTCCTGTAATGTCAATAGCCATACTTAGTCAGTACTACCACCAATGACAAAATACTATTTCCAAAGCCAATATGACTCAGATTCGACAGGACATAGCATACACGAGCCTGTTTCTACACTCGGTACTCTAACTTGTTCCTTACAGCAACTATAAACCACTTTCCGTCCCTTTTGATTAAGGCCTACATTTACAAAATTGGTCTCAAATTGTTCCTATGTCAGATCTGTTAATGATTTCAAGGCTTGAAAGGAACTGACACCATAATTGCTCGAAACTAGGCTTTACAAATTGTTTAGTCACCAGTGGTCATTTTATACGTCAAGAATGTTGTCGAGCATGGAATCATTTTTTCCAAACCCAAAAACCACGTCATAGGAGTAAAAAAAACTCTGAATACAGCAAGTTTCATTGAGGTAACTAATCTACATCAAAATTTTATGGTATTTTTGATGGACCAGAACGTTTGCAACCGCTTTAAGTGCCTTGAATTGACTACCTGTTCTTGCACATCCTCAAACTCTGACGACAACAACCTGATGAAGATTGGCACAGCTCCGGCCCGCATGACCACTTGAGTCTGCAGTGACGTTCCTGAGGCAACATTTGTCAACGCCCAGGCAGCTTCAAACTGAAAATGGGAAAATGATTACTAGCTGGTGAGCAAGGGCTACATTCATGGCCAAACATAACACAATAAGTGCACAAAAAGTACTCACAAAGAGTAATTCAACAAATTGCTGTTTTATTGTAATATAGGCTACTTTCGTAGTAGCAAAAATGTCTAGCGATGACCTGTAATTGAGGGAAAATCTTAACAGTAAAACAGCGTTTCCACTGCCACAATAACGATCATTCCACATTAGCTCAGCTGACTTAAAGAGAAAGCCCGGGTCATTTTTCCATGACAGTTACTTTCACTTTGCATTTCCATAAGCAAAAACACAGCAGCAACAGCACATTATGACAATTAGGGACAAGCCTTTAAAAAATATAATCTTGATAATCACACAATTACTGAGCGCTACTTTCCCTTACCACATTCACACCACATTCTCTCTCAGTCACGCACGCACGCACGCACACACACACACACACAGGTTAAGATGGAGCACGAGGAGGCAACAGCCAATCAGCAAAAAGATCAGTCTGCCTCAAACTTGTGCTTCGAAATGATAGTTTGCAGAACAAACCGCCACCCTTTTCTGTTCTCCACGAACATAGAACTCTCATAAATCAGTATGATGACACGAGTAACTAAAAAAGCTGTGTTTAACTCCTAAGACATTTTAACAACAACAACTATTATAACGCCAAAAACAGCTAATAGATAAAATACAGAAATTTGTACATTTTAAAGGTGTACACACCTGCAGAGTGCAATTCGTAGCGCAGCCCAAAAACTCCACAAACCTTGGGACTATTCCATAATGAATCACTTCATCTATTGGTGGGTTGGGTTCTGAAAAAAGATGAACTCACGTTCAGGGCCGCTTTCAGTGAGTAATAATAGGCTCCTGTGTAAAATATTTGCTTATACAACAGAAATATAACATGACAACAACATCAATAACAACATTATGACGTAATCTTTGAATCATTTTCAGTGGTGGCCATTAGGCTATTGCTTCTACAAAGAGTAATTGCACAATCTTAGTGAGACCTTTCATTACACTGGAGTAATCTTGGCTGTTTTTTTTTGCCAAACTAACACAATACTCGCCTTACGGAACACGCCCCAGCAGTGCTCTCTAATACCTGGCCAACTGTTATATGCTGTCTTACTCACAAAAGGGATGGCTTTTCTAAGTGGCCAATCAGGCTATTTCAAAGAAATAAGACTTCATTTACGGAAACAACCCAACTGACAAAGTGGAAAGTTTAAGGCTCCAATCATCGCCATATAAGAAACACCGTTGTTTTGGGGTGAAATTCCAAGTTTTGGTTTTACAATATGGCGAGCTAGTGAACTACACAATAAAACCAAGGACACCAGGGTCACCGATTGTTTTGATGAGATCATTCACTACCATTAACTTACTTATAAAACATTGAAGTAAGCAATTATAGCCTGCCCTAATTGGTGCTGCGCAAGTCCTTTAAAGGAGCATTTTGCCCCTTGTTTAGCTACCAATGCTGAATTATTAAATGAGAAGCCCTTTGGGACTGAAACACATAATCATGCTCATATGACCTTTTAAAATTGTTGCTGAACGAGCCAGCAACTCAAGTCATGTACATGCGCCATTTTAGAGTTAGACAACCACAATATACTATCAAGTGTTTTCTTAAGTCGCTGATGGTCTCAATGGTTTTGTTAGCAACAGAAATAGAATCCTACCAATGACAAATGTTAAGAGACCAATTCTATGAAAGTAGAAGGATTCAATTTGATTTTTGTTTATTCGCCAGCTTAACAGGGCAAAATGCAACTTTAAGTAGTTGCTATTTCGATCGTGGGTATCTAAATCGGCTTAAAAACTACACAACAGATATAGCTAAATGAGTAGTGTCGTCTAACCTTTAGATAATAACCGACGGAACTTCTGTGTGGCTTGCAGCTGTTTCTCAATGTTGTCACTGTAGAGATCTTGAAGGATTTCTTGGGTAATTCCACTCTGCTATAAAGAATACAAGACAATGCTTACATGAACACAGTCAAACATCTCCAAGGAAGACAAGAGAGTTGGGTCAGCAGAGTATGATCAAAGTGAGCCGACAGAATACATTTTTTGCACTTATGTCCAAAAATATCACTTCATAAGCTTTTGCCAAAGTACTGACATCACAATTTTCGCTTGCTGAACAAAACACATAAGTGTAAAATTGTAACTTCAAGTCACATTTTGACATAAAAACAATTATTATCACTGCCAAAATTGTATCTACTAAAGTAGAAGAAACACTTCAAATAATAACACTAGCGTATAACCATCTCTATCTCAATAGAGCTTGAAACTCCTTGATGCCTTATCAATTTAGTGCGGGTGGTCTGATACACGTTGTATCAGATTTGGCTGGGTTACTCAGCCGGGCCCATTACAACAACCACCTGAAACCACTTATCATTTATTAATACTAACTTGTAACACATACAGACATGCACACAAATTGAGATTGAGCTGAGGAGCTAGAGACCTGACTCAAAGGTCTAACAGTGGGGTACAGTGGGACTCGAATCTACCATCTCGTGAACAAGAGGCAGACGCTCAACCCACAAGGCCACACTGCTTCCTCTTTCCATCTTTGAATGTACTCACTTCTAGTGTGCTGGATGTCACCATGGAGTCTTGTAAGTGTGTGTCATCAAAGTCATTTTCAATGTGTTCTACGGTGACATTTCTTCTTTTAAATAACTGGAAAGTAATTGGCAAGTCATACTGATTTACCTTTTGCAACAATTAAGGCCATAATGCACATGGCGCTGACATAAAAAAAAACATTAAAGAATGTAGGATTAATGTAGAGGGCGATCCCAAAGAAACCTGAACCCACAGTTTTGCATAAAAATGAAATAATGAAATAAACCTCAAGTGAAGAACAGGCACACTCAGCAAATGTTCAGTATCCACACCAGATATCACTCTGACAGTTTTTGAACACAAAGTTAGGAGTGCCTCTTGCTCCTATTAACCACCATTACCCCATCTTGGGCCCAATATCCTGCAGAGGCTCACCTCCTAAGCCAGAGGCAGACAATCGCACGTTGCCTGTGCATGACTCATCAAAGGGCTTTTCCGACTTATGCCGTGTGATTCTGAGTTCTGTCCGTTTACTTCCCGTCATATTCTGAGTGTGTGCTCGGTTGTGTGTGTGTGGCAACTGGCAACTTTGTGTCTCAAATTATGAATTCACAATTTTAAAGCTGGCCATCCCACTAAACTCCTGGGCCAGCATTTTCTCGAGTTGCTGATGGTTTTGACGCTCTTGTTGGTAACGAAAACAGAAATCAACTATGGTAAGGAATAGTTTATGACGGTAAAACCACCTAAATGCGATTTTTGTTTTTAGCCAGATTAACAAGGTGAAATGCAGCTTAAAATTTACCTGTTCTTCTCGTTTCTGTTTTCTCAACTGAATTCCTTCCTCTTCCCGTATTCGTCTCAACTCCTGCAGATCTTTGCCTTTATTTTTATAGCTTTTCATCCGAGAGTTCGCTTCTTCTGCCATCTGCAAATGTGTATACACTCATGGTAATATCTCACACAAATAGCAAATATCCTTCTACCCCAATCAACATTTAAATCAGTTCCACTGGCTTTAAGCACAAGCTCAAAAAAAACACACTTCTATATGAGAAAATTCTAGTGGCAAGAAGAAATGAACACACAAAGGGCACTGTCATGAAATAATGCGTTGGGTCAATTCTAAAGCTCATTTTGGGTTTCTAGTCACAAATTTGATATTCATGATCAGGAACTGTACTGAGCATAAGTGACACTGTACAATACTCCTTTGAAGGCTCTGCTGCATGAAGAAACATGGGCGGCGAAGCACTGAAAAGTGAAAACATTTTGTCTATAGCACCCCCCNTGGAGCGCTGCCCATGAGAAACCTTTAATAACTACCCACCAAATTAACCATTTCAAAAGAAACCCTGTCATCCCGAGGAATGAATAAGAATTGTACCCCAACATCGCGAACCATTTTTATTTTCGTCTTATCTAGCCTACCAAAAAGACCGTCTTTCTCTGACTCAGTTTCGTTCATTCGTCATCGAGGCGAGCGAGATGATGAGTTTTGGCATGAGGAAATTCACACGACAATCAAAGCGAATTAAGCATTACAAACAGGTTAAAACGATAAAGCAATAAAAGTGTCTTAGGCATCATAGTTTCACATTAGTTTACTTACAGTGAAATCTGTGATTGTGTCTAACTTACTCCCCTATTCTTCAAAGAAAAATGAGCAGAGAAGTGATATATTCGGGGGCACAGAGCATGCGTTCGACTAACTAGAAAAAATAAATATGAAAGTACTTTTATTCAATATATTTAAAAAAATTAGATTTTTTGTAATTTAAAAACATATAATTAAAGTAATTCATCACAAAATGAGAAGTAATTTGCGCTAATCTAGCTAAAATTATTTTAAATTTGTTAAAAGTTGTTAAGTTATGCTTTACGTTTCTGTGACACCTTGCTAACTTTTGTGGAAAATATATTTTCTGCAACATTACTGAAAATAATAAAAGTCAACGCCTTGTTTACACCAGTAATTTCGACAATTTTATCCTAATCAGGAGCAAAACCTAATCAAAATTAATTTTCAAACTTTGGTCTCGTAGCCTAGATAACTCCATATTCAAGATGTCTGCTTCCAGTGGAAAGGCATTATCGATATCGTGTGAGGACATTCTGGAATTCCAGGTGCGTGCTGTTGTTATACGTCGAGTTAAATCAATTTTGCGTAGTAAGAATACTTTGGTTATTAGCACAATTCGACTTCAAAGTCGTAACCACGTGATATTATCATTTTCGGAATCCCCGGTCCTCGTATTACTAGACTCAATAGCCGAGATTACCCGACCTCGGCTCGGGAATCGAACTAGCGATCCCCATAAAACCGGCAAGCGTGCTAACCATTCAGGTTATAGGCAATAGCGGAGTTGTAACCGAATCGATTTAACGATTGCGCATGTCCGGAAATTAGGGTGCGCAAAGGCTATTGGGATTGATAAGGGTAAATGGAATGGCCGATTGGTTTGCATGACGTGTGATTTGTGTGCATTAAACTACGCTACTGTATGCAATTCTGCTGCTATTCGCCCTAATAAGCGCCCATGTACCAACAAGTGCCCCAACCCGTTTTCAGACTTAAGTAAGCGCCCAGCCCATGAACTACATGTGAAAAATGCCCTTACCTACAGTTCTAAAGTCTCCAATTTATCAATTGAAAGATCCGACAGTCCTGAATTTGTAGACCACGAGCCTCATCGTTATGTCCGTATACACTTCAAACTTACGCCGCTATTCAAAAAGAATGCAGAAGTTTTGCTGCTCTTGCGAGGGACGTGCCCCACTACGCGGGTGTGGACTTTGAAAAGAGATGCAGCGTACTTGTCAGTGGCCTTGCATTGTTTCTTTCCGGAACAGATCTTCTCCGGCCTCAACAGGAACCCAAACTTCTTTGTACACGTGAAAACCGTGAATCGAAGACCAATAAAAAAAATCGACCAGTGTTAACACGCGGCCAAGAAGCGCACCCTGCATAATGTACCGGCTGTCATCGAAGACATTTAGTCAGGAACTATCTATTCATGAAACGGGTAACAAAGCATCGGCAAATAAATATTAGCACTAATTTCCGAAAGTTTCTGTTACCGTAAAAAACTTTTGCATTTTTTTAAGAGAAATTATTTAACTAATCGTAATTTGTGTATTTAAGGTCAAAACGACCCACTTCGCACCCTTACACCCCAAATCTTCCGGAAAAGCTGTTACACTACGGTCACGCATCCACTCACCCGGCGACTCAATGAGTGACATATCGGTCTTACCGAAAAAATTCTCTGAACGTTTTTTAGCAGATGAGGCCAGCAAGTGCTAAGCTAAATATTAAAACACGCTCTGCTTGACTTAATTTCTTTGGATACAATTCACACCTAGATCATTACATTACTCTGGCAAATGAACTCTGATGACAAGCACACGCACGCTTACTGTCACACACACGCATACAAACTTCAAAACAAAAGTCACGTGACAACAACATGTGTGTTCCTCCAGAGATTTTTATCGTGTTGCGGGCTGCAATCTAGCGCAGATTTGGACTTAATCTGCAGTTAATCCAGACTCCACAAGAACTTAAAAATCTTAGAGACGCTATTTGGAAAACTTGAGGAGGATTTCAGGTAATTTGTTGAGTC
>NMRA01000045.1:437626-449006 GCA_002633005.1 Phoronis australis | reverse complement strand
GGTGCGAGGCATAATTCGCCGAAAAGCTTCCGGCGTACAGAGCGCCTATAGCCTCTGCATCGCCTCTGGTTCGGGCCAACAGAGGCAATGGTCATTGCCTATAGTTGGCAGTGCTTCATCGGTAGATCATCCATTTGCCAACTACGCCATTGTAATAGGCGAGATTACCCGACCTCGGGAATCGAACCAGCGACCCCCATAAAACTGGCAAGCGTGCTAACCATTCAGCTAGGCAATTGCTAGATAGCGAGTGGCTAACAGGCTCATATATGATTCACCGGAAGCACTTTCACAACATTAGTCATAGACTGTAGATTGTAGTTAATATCACCTTGATTAGTAGTAGTAGTACTGTCTGTAGTAGTTGTGACAGAGTCTAGACAGTAGGTCTACTACTGTCAGTAAGCAATTACATCGCCCTGAATGCCGCAGGCCTCAGCCAGCTAGCCGAGGGGCTACATGTTGCCTGTCTAGACAGTGACCACCGTTTCTGGCTGGCATCAGTAGAGACGGTAGGTAAAAGTAAAGTAAATCAATAGGTCCCTCTTCAAAATGGCTGCCAGGAACCAGTTTTCACTAAATAACAGACGTGGCTGTTATTCCTTGAAAACTGGTTCCCAGCAGCCATTTTGAAGGGGGACATGTTTACTAGTCTTTTACGGAGACGGTATAGGAGCTCCTATAGAATCTTCATAAGTCGAAAGCTTTTTGACAAATTATGCCTCACTCTTGTACACATCCCACAATTCACAATACTTTCATTCACCAACTTCCAAGTACCATAAGATCGACTTAACGAGGTGTAAATTGCATGGTAAATGACCAGTGAGTTGATGCACGACATGTAGCATATCATGGACACAGGAAGTTGTAAAAAAGATAAATCCACACGGCGTGCTTTAACCACAGATACTCGATTTTTAATAGATACTCAATTTTTATTGTACGTTTCATACTTGGGTTTCTTTCAGTATTCCCGGGGCATGGTTTGGCGTGTGTTGCTTACCAAAATGTACCACTGACCTATTTGAATAGGTCTAGAGGTAAACTCCTCTCTTCAATTCATTGTCAACCGACTTAACAAAATTAATGATAATTAATTTAATTACGCTCTGCTAATTTAGTAAGTTTGGAAGTAAACTTAGAAACGAATTTAGAGGGAATTATTGTCTGACTTTGATATTCGCAGTGGCGACTTGGAATTTTTCTCAGGTCGCCAAACACAAACTGAGGTCCGGAGGTCGGTAAACACAATTTGAGGTAGAATTAGTGAGTCGCAGGTTACAAGCACCTGCTATTTATTACAAAAATACCTTGTTTTGCGAGTTAATTTGACATAGGAACAACACCAAATGAGTAAACATTCGTATCAACGTTTTTGCTGTAAATTGTGAAGTTTTCATTTAAAATGTTTTTTAAATCAAATTACGGAATATTTTGCTATGAATGTACCTTTCTTAAAAATTAAGTTTTTCTTATAAAAATTGGTAACATAGTGCTCGAGGCTTACCTAAATGCAAAGTTGGATTTGACGACCTGGCAAAAATCTCAGGTCGGCAAACGAAATCTGAAATCACCTAACTTAAAACAATAATATCGGCACCAAATGAATTAGGTTGGTTTCCTATTCACCTTAAATTCTGTCAGCCAGAAAAAAGGCAATGGCACCCACTTTCTGATTTTCCCTTAATTGCTCATACATTCAGTATCTAACTCAGTTATTCCTCAGACAACCAACGGGTGAGCCAGGTGACCGCATGGCCTTGTGGCACGAATTTCACCAATCTTTCTCAACTTTTGTCTGTTTATTTCTTTTTGTAATTTAAACATGGTTGCAAATGCATTGGAAGTCCAGAAATAAACGGATGTATTGTGAATCAAAAGTAATAAATCTAGGAAGATTGCTGGTTTGGAAGTCAACATGAACCTTGAAATGAATTTAGAGGGAAATATTGTCTGACTTTGATACGCATAGTGATGACCTCGTGGCGATTTGGAATTTTTCCCAGGTCACCAAACGCAATGTGAGCTCACATTGGCAACCTGAAGGGTACCAAATCGGTTGTTGTGATGTTATATTAAGAGTAATGGCACATGAATGTAAAACATATTTTTAATCTTTGATATTTTTTCTTTCAGAAAATTTGTTCTTTTACTTGTTGACATAGCCTAGTTTTTTGATACAGGAGTTAGAATGCAGGTCACTACATAAATAAGGTTTGAGATAACCATAAGTTTGTTTCAAAATACATAGTTTTTCAAAAATTTAAGTTCCAAAAACTTAAGTATTTTGGAACAAGTTTTTTGGAGCATACTTAAGTTCTCAAGGCTTAAGTTCTTGAAAAACTTAATTTTTTCAGAACTTAAGTTTTCAGAACTTAAGTTTTCAAAGAAATTAACTTTTGAAAACTGAAGTTTTCCAACAACATAAGTTTTAAAAACCAAAGTATTCAGAAAAATCAAATTTTTACTAAAAACAAAGAGTATAGTACTATAACATCTTAAATAATATTCATACATCATTTAACAAAAGTAGAGTCCTATTAACATTCCATTAACATTTATCAACAGCAGAAAATAAAATGTATTTGCTCCAAATACACCAGCACACCATTTGCATTGCTGTCACGGGCACATTTCAATGCTCTGCATTGCTCTTGTTCTTCTTTCTGAGGGTGGAGCATCATCACTTCTATACTAATGACTTCTTGAATGAGCATAATTGTTTTTACTCGTACTGTGAAATCAAGAGAAGGTTTTTGCTCAAACTCAATTTTTAGAGGATACCCCGTACTTCACTAATTAAATTTTTAAAATCTGTTAAATCGTTTTTGATTTAGTTATATGTAGATTGTAATGTGTTGCATAAAACCACTGGTCCCTTGATGCCATTCAATATTTGTGATAGTGTTAACAGCTCGGGCTTTAAATCTTAAGACAATTTATTATAGAAATCGACATACCGTAATGTTGTTCCAACAGCTCAAAAAGAGTTTGCTTTTGCTGAAAAGTCATGTTGGTAAACGCAGGCAATGATTCATGCCGATATCTCCAAAGTGTTCACTTCGCTGTTAAACCCACCTCTTTGCTTCAGAGTTAACTCATACTGTTAACTTCATTCTCATTGACTGAAGCTTTGGCAACTCCAAAGCTTTGGAGCCAGTGGGAAAGGTCCTTTAAAAGGTCATGGGTGTTGTTTTCGTTATGTGTGAACCAATTGTGAAGGTGCTTTGATATTAATTGTCGCTTTTTTCAAACGACAATTTGGATGTTTGAAGAAACAGACCTAATTGCTGACACTTTTGAGGACAACCAGTCTGGCTTAATCGGGAGTGTTTTAGTCCTGGAAAAACTGCTGGCATTTTTGCCACTGCTGTGAACCCAGTATTAGAAAATAAAACGTTTTTTGTTATTACCGGGTAGATGTATGTCTGAAATTCTATTGTGTCTTTGTCAGAACTAATTGTTGTGTATATATGTGCGTGTGTGCATGTGTATCACTATGGTTATGTACATGTCTGGATAAAGTATGTATTTTGGAATTGTGAAAACAAAACAGAAAATGCCATTAAGTTGCAATTAAACATGGTTCCGACATTTTCGTTGGTACCATAAATACAAAGCAGACTTACACACGTTACAATTATTGCAACAAAATCCCCAAGTTGCTCGTGAAAAGGCTGGAGGCCTTACCAGAGATTACAGAATGCCGACACCAATCCATGTGACATCCACATGCCATTCCTCGGAGAAGTCCAAGCTGTTTTGTAAGTCTCCAGGGTAATCTCACACTTGAGAACTAGACTCAATAGAACACCGTTTTTATTTAAGATTTGCAAAAAACATCACCCGTCATCAGGGTGCACCCCTGTCCATCTTGTAGTTACATCATCACAGCCATCCCCTGTTTAGGCAGTGATGGAGTTGGTCTGTTGCTTGTCTGTAAGGTGATTATAAGGTAAGCCTAGTGAGGTGAACTAGTTTCCTAACACAAGTTCTTTGATGTAGCTATTCTAATGATGAGGTCACCATGAGTCTAACCCCCTCCATAAGTGCTCGTCTTTCCAACCCCCTGCCCCTATATTGATGAGGTAATATGTGAACCTCCCTTTGCACACAGATAGTGTGGAAAACCCTACCTAGTATCACATTTTCAGCCTCTGTTATTGACGACAGGTTATTTGTTCTCTCATGGTCCTTTCCACTGGTGAAACAGTACACTATGCAAAGACAATGCAAGCCCCTGTAATTCGGATGTGAAATGAAACACAACCCCAGCATTATCAAGTGCTTACCATTACCAATTCCATATCAAAAACACCAAAAAACCCACCATCGATCAACTGTCAAATGGGGCTATTCGGAAAATCTACAATAACTAGAGGGCGTGCGTGTACTAGTGGTGATAGATTAACAGCCTCGATTTCGCGAGCCCTTTAAATACATGGTGAAATGGCTTGCAGCCGTGCCTACTGAATCTGAGATTGCGTAAAAAGGGTGCTTCTATGAGAGGAAGTAAGCACGACCTCATACAAAGGTAAGGTTTGTGATTATTTTAACGATTATTCCATGATTATTCTACCGATGCCTGTTAACTGAGGCACTCGCCGATGTCGACTTCGCGGCAGTCAGTCGCCAGTCAGAGTCTGGTTAATCTTTGTATGTTGTGATATGTGATACGATACTTGACGTAGCAATCGGGATCTTTTCGTACATCAAAGCATTATTATTGTTTGGAATGATTTCTAAAAGTTTATCAGTGACAGTTACATCAATCAATGCTGAATGTTTATGCTGTCAACTCGATACAGGTTAATGAGTTAAGATTACAATCCAATCCCAATGGCAAAGGGTACGTGAGTGATAAATATCCATTGCATTAGACTATTTGTTTACTCCCTATCATATGTCTTCTGGAAATCTATTACACGTTGAAATGGAAATCTATCACGTCAGTTTTCACGTAACCTTTGGTTTTTAGGTTTGAAGGCTTGTACCGTGCAGAGGAGATATGCATCGCTTCTGCACCGTCCCTGAATGGACAAAAATTGGTTTTTAGCATTTGACTGCAGCTAACCAACAAGATCTTCCCATCCAGTGCAGATCTGTTGTCAAAGCCTACTTTCAATATTGGAGACAACGAACAAAGCCTTTGAAAAGGAACAGCTATTTTTAAAGTCATTTTGTTAAATTACTTATTCAGGTCCCGAGGGGGGATTGGCATGGGGGGTTGTAATATTTGGTACAACTGAATGTGTGGAAATAACAGGTAATACATGTTTGGGGAAAAGAGCATGGTGAGGTAATTCTTAACCTTCACGAAGTCCCTTCAAGTTGATTTCATGAAACTGTTTTGCTACTTGTATCAATTGTAAAACCACGAAAATATATTACATTTTCCGAATTCACAGTGACTGAATAGTCTTAACTCATGCCTTGAAATGTTGCAAGTCGTTATAAATTCAAATGACTGCCATTTTTGTGAAAATTGCATTTTTGATGGTGCCTTACGATTTGTAATTACTCTTAAACAACAGAAAGATTATCCATCATTTTTAAATGACCCAAGTCTTCATATCTTCTATTAGAAGAAAAACGGTTCCCTCAACCTTAGGCTAGAAGTATGCTTGACAGACCCATGAACCTGTAATCTGAGTTTAAAATTGCTGAAAGTATCAAAATTAAAAAGGCTTGAAAATGGGTAACAAAGGTTTGAAGTTGTCTCAAAAAACTTGTATATTTTACAGACAAGTGATGCGTTTAAAGAATTGTTATGGCTAGGGATAAAAAATAAAGACACAGTTTTATGCAATACTCATTATATACACCCTTGGTTTCTGAAAATAGTAATTATTTACTTTTATGTGAAACTGTAGACCAATCACCATATATTTTTGAAAAACAGGGATAACATTTTTGATCCAATCTGGAGTACTTAATTATTCATATTTCAATATTTGTTCCAGGTTCAGTGACATTTTAAGGCCACTTCAAGCTGTATCATAGACAAGCTTTGTTACTCCGTTCTCTTCCCACAGCACTTCCACACACCAGCAGTGCTGCATGGCACAATGTGCAAGTCAGTGGCCCTGGAGAAATGTGAATCGCAGTACTAAGTTACCATAAGACAATGTGCCAGTGGAGTGTCTGTGTATCCAGACGAACTATATCTGACTGCTACACAAATAAGCCTTGTTGGTGAGGATGCCCTTTCATAGGCAATGAGTCATGTGTGGACAATAGCTTATTTCCTTTCCTGGAAGAAACATGAGGGACTGAAGCTAAAGAAGACCTAGTCACACTCTGGTCTAGTTCAGAGTCTGATTTTGGGCTCAAAACGATTCAAGTGATATGCTGCTGTGTTTACCTTCAAGGGTCTAATTGTGGATGTTATTGAGGCTGAATGAGGTTACATGAAAGAAAGCCACGTGTTGAAACTGGACCTTTTTTACAAGCGCTTCTATAGGCCATTGAAACTAGAACCCAGTGAAATGAAAGCCAAAAGCTGAGTGACATTAAATTTTCCTTTCAGAAGAAAGGCTTTATACTATTGGTAAAAACTTTTCAATTTGGTACAGATTATGGGGAAATGACATTCAGTGACTGCATCGATTGTCTTATTGTATGTTTTCAATTGTAGCTAGCTGGATAAGAATCTGCTATGCACAAGATTCGAGAATAAACAATTATCAGTGTATTTAAAAACAAATGGCAAACTGAAAAAGCACAGAAAGAAACAACATTGCGAGGGAGTCCATAATCAGGCATATCAGGTGCTGAATTTCTGAATTACGTTCAATTCTCTCAGGTTATTGCTGAAGGATTGCTTTTCACTTTGTCCAACGGTGAAATAGATGGTCAGGCGGTTGGTTTCAGTTGTTTTTTCTTGCCTGTAACAGAATAGAAATATTAGCAAATTGTAAAAGAAAAGACAAGACAAAACTACTTTTGTAAGGCAGAACATACTTGACATTTCATCTTCATGTTTATGTGTAGAAACTAATAACCTTTGTACCCAAGTCTTATTTAATATCTGAATTAAAATATGTGAAACAGGCTAAAAGTGATTTAACAATGTGTATTTTTCATGACACTTAAAATGTGCTTCTGATCTCAACAAGTAAAATTCATTCTAGGTGTCAATTTTTTCCAATGCAATGTTACGACATTTACTGAATTAAGGCTTATTCATGTTAATTCGATAACTGAGCTGGTGGTCCTGGGGGTGGGGTCCACGATAAAATAAGGAAACTCACTCATCTAGAGAATTTTATTGGAAACAGCATAGTTTTGAAGAGAAACTGCTGTGAAAAAGTCACTCTTGACTTCTGTGCATCACGTACCATACACCTCTTATTTTGGGAGCACTCCCACCCAGGACAATATGAATATGTGCTGCTAGCCTACCCGGCATCGGGTGAGTTTCCAAAAAGAAACACTTAGTTCCACTCAATAAAACTGTTATTCAGTGGGGTAACTGGTGGGGATAACATCACCGAACGATGTTGATAGAAACTGATTGCTAAAAACTTACCAAGTAATGTTGTGTAGTCTCCGAATGGAACTACATACTCATTACTCATAGTCATAGACATAGAGCACACACGGGGCTTCAGCATCCACACACTTTTTGTCAGTTAGTTGACCCTGTTGACCACAATTGTCCACGAATATAGTAACCTTAGGTCTTTTGGATATTTGTGGCCACCTGTCGAAGACTTGCACCAGGGAAATTAGCAGTAATAAGGCTTAGCGCGACGACGTATTTTGATAAAAATTCCATCTTTTACCAGTTGTTTACATGCAGACAGCCACGCATGCGCAATTTAATCACCACTAGTACAGCAGCGACACCGCGAGGAGAATTCTCCGAATAGCCCCATTAGAACACCCGCCAACACCATCTGCATTCTGTTTATTTTCCTATGGTACTTGAAATATATGCTATGTATGCGCGTTTTTATGCCCATGCTTCTATGTATGAAGTTTTCGTCTAGTCCTATATAGGTTACATGGCTCGATTACATTACTTTTATAGTCAGAAAATTAATACATGTTTGTCCGCTTGATTATGAAAAATACCCAAAAACATCGCTACATTGAAAGAAAGGGGAATCCATCGGGTTTTATTGTGCCATTTTAGAGTGATAGACGGAAGCTGGTGTACTTGGGAATCTGACCGTATCGGTTGTCCTGTCAGTTTCCTCAGTCTAATGATTGTGTTGCCGATGACATGGCACAGTACATCTATGTTTCAAAGGCGACTACAAAGTATGTTGCCGCAATATGCCATCTGCCCATATACAAAAAGTGTTTGCAGGCATCTTTACTATCCGCTTCATATACCTTGACCAACAGATATGGCGCCAGTAAAAAACGAGTTCAGACAGCTACGATTCTGCGGTAAAACAAGAAATCAGTTGTGTTGATTGCTGCCTACAACGAACCAAATCCTCGTTAGAACCATCAAATAATGCAACACTTCATTCGAAAACCTTCACTGAAGCAACTCATTCGGTCCAATAGTTCTCTGATCTTGAAAAAGCAAGCAGGATTAACAGTGGCAACAGCTACGTCCTTAAAATAGGTTTGCAAGCTTTTCGCGTTTTCAGGTTTTCTGCACCTGCATTGGTTGCCGATAGGGAAGTTTGGGTTCAGTCACCGAGTTTCATAGAACTGTCAACTAAGAGGTTTGCGAGAAAAGCTATTCGACCACGTGCTTGGCTTGTAATACCTGGAAATATCTCGCGAAGACTTCCTAGTTGCGGGTTGTTGCTTTTTCGCCTACGGAGCAGAGCAATGACCTGCATTCTGTAGGCCAAGAAATCGCGAAAATAAAAGACTGCGAGATATTACCATGCATTAAAAGCCAAGCAGGTAAAGAAACTAGAGCGCGAACTTTTACACCTACGGGACGCTGCCTAGCTTTACCCAGTTGCACCTGTCACGTCCCGCTCTCCGTTCTACTGCAGACAGATGACGTGATAGTTTCAAAATTTTAATTTTGTCAAATGTTACTTTCTAGACTGCTTTCATCAATTACTAACGACGGTCCTTGTTCCCATATTTTTCACAAAATTGAAGCTTATTGTACATGCGGTCTACCAGTAATGTCAATGATTCACAAAAAGAGGAAACGTCATCATTTGTTGACCCCCGATCACTGCAGTTTTGACTTGACCCTTTTTGAGATGGCGTGGTGGTCATTAAATGGAAAATTAGGATCCAATACTGGCCATTAAATGGAAAATCATGCTAGTAAAATGTGTTTATCAATACCTGCATCTGGTTACTATACAGAAGTAAGGAACAAGCAAAAAGGCTACACGAGGAAGCTATTAGTCTACATATATCGGTAGCACACCCTTTCCTAGTAGTACGATAGCTGCAATGTTAAATGATGATGACTGGGTTGCCATTGGTTAATAGAACTAAATAAAAATTGGTCATCTCTACTGGATCTTTCATAAAGGTTGGTATATAACATTGTAACTTTCGGCTGCAGTTCAACATCATACTAATATGGCATTCAACAATTCCTGCCGGTTTTAGTCCACGCAGCTCTACCTCTGCCCTACTGGGAGTACAAAACCTGAAATAGCATGGTTATTATAAGGCAGTGTGGCCTATTGGGATAAGTGTCGGCTTCCTTCACTCAAGGTTTTGTGTTCGAGCCCCAATGGGACACACTGCTAGACCCTTGAGTCAGTTCTCTAATTCTTCATTTCCGTTTCAATTATATACTAATACAGCATAAAAATGGTTCTAGGTGATCAGTGCAATGGGCCCACCGTAGCGCCCTGCGCACCTCTAGGAGTATGCTGGGCCAAAGATTTCATAACTGTTCACAAAATCTAATATAACTAAGTCCAAGGTGAATTTTCCATGTTTCAGAAAATAAGCAAAATACGCGTATGTGATTACAGTGAACCCACAGAGTCCACTGTACCTGCCCAAACCTCCCAGGTTCTAAAACTTTATAAGTAGGGGCCGATCTGTTAGAGTTTTTACAAAATCTGAAGAGTTGTACGAATTTCCTGCAGATTTTCAACTTTTCGCTTGCAGTCAGTAAGGGCGAAAAGCCACGACTGAGAAAACAATAAACTGAATGATCGGTAAATTGCATTTCTTAACTGAGAACATACTCAGAAACCAAGACACTCGTATTTTCGCACGCGGTACGAATCTTAAAATTCTTAACCTACCCAGCCGTCTCCAAATTGTAATGAAGTTGGAGATATTAATCGACTTGTTCTCAAAACCTAATCGAGGTCCTCCTAAATCGATGCATTCCAGAGAGGTTTATGTTTTTGACCCATCCAATCCAAAATAACCAAGCATCAAGTAAAACACCAGAACAATTCAGCATACTTTTTCGCCTTATTCCTGGGTCGTATGTTTAGGATTGAAGTCCAAATCAGTGCATTTGCACTGAGGTACGCACATGCACGGAATTCTGCGCGTCTTGCATCATCCTTGCACATTGCCACTTCTCCAAGGACACGACACTGTTATGTATATTAAAATGTGGGTGTGCTCTCCCTGGCACCCGTTGTTACTGTAGTGCGTCTCTAGCAGGCACCAGTTTGTTTGGAAGTTGTCAAAGTAATAACACGAAAAGATATAAATATTGTCTGGAGATATTACCGGTAGCTAAGAACTTCGGCAGTGATATGGATGATATTGGCATGCTCGCACCCAGCCTTCAATATGGGGGGCTCGAATTCCTGACGTTGTGGACCTTTTGGTAACAAAAAAGCATGTGGACTAAAAAAAACGGGGGCACCACCAGATGTGGGTGTGCTCTCCCTGGCACCCGTTGTTACTGTAGTGCGTCTCTAGCAGGCACCAGTTTGTTTGGAAGTTGTCAAAGTAATAACACGAAAATATATAAATATTGTCTGGAGATATTACCGGTAGCTAAGAACTTCGGCAGTGATATGGATGATATTGGCATGCTCGCACCCAGCCTTCAATATGGGGGGCTCGAATTCCTGACGTTGTGGACCTTTTGGTAACAAAAAAGCATGTGGACTAAAAAAAACGGGGGCACCACCAGATGTGGGTGTGCTCTCCCTGGCACCCGTTGTTACTGTAGTGCGTCTCTAGCAGGCACCAGTTTGTTTGGAAGTTGTCAAAGTAATAACACGAAAATATATAAATATTGTCTGGAGATATTACCGGTAGCTAAGAACTTCGGCAGTGATATGGATGATATTGGCATGCTCGCACCCAGCCTTCAATATGGGGGGCTCGATGGTAACAAAAAAGCATGTGGACTAAAAAAAAACAAAAACGGGGGCACCACTGTGAATTGCGCATTTGTGCTTATTTAGTGGACTTTTGTCTCATTTTCTCGGACTTTTTCTCTGAGGCGGAC
>NMRA01000045.1:410012-435107 GCA_002633005.1 Phoronis australis | reverse complement strand
TGGTAAATTTGTTTTTAATTCTATGTTTCTGTGGTGCTTTAAGCAACTGGTGTATAGGATGTGCTTGTATTATGAAGATTACTCACATTTTGCCCCTAGCCTATTGAGGAGACAAGGACCATGCCTTTCCATTTTGCAAAGTACAACATACTACATATATGCCCTCTACTGGCCACTTTATGGTACCAATAAACAACCCTAGAAGGATACCGTATGCGGTGCAATTGTGGGCGCATTTCAACGCTCTGCGTTGCTCTTGTTATTAAAGGGTTTGTGTTATCAAATCACTGGAAGGTGAAACTACGTTGAAGTCGTTTGACCAAAAACTAACGTAGATGCGATGTCGGAATTCTGATGTTGAACGCGAACTTGTAATCACTAAACGTTGCAGTGACGTCGGAGAATGGTACGACTGTAAACCAACGTCGGTACGACGTTAGATTTCCGACGTTGATAATACGTTAGGTTGTTCACATCGTCATGATGTTGATTTGATGTCGCCGACTTGGCGACCAAATATCAACTAAAAGGCTACATCTATCACAAAACTGTAGCCCTGGAATGCCAACTGTGATCTCGCGGCCGCTGAGGGTTGCGCCGTGCATGCGTGAGAGTTGTTTGCACTTGTTTGTTTCAGTATGTGTACTTCGTATGGAATTCACTGTCATTAAAACTTTTCGTAACTTCGCCGTTTTCCAACCAATTGAGAGCCACTTCTTGATGATTATATCAAAAGCAAAAGATAAATAGTTTAATTAGTCTTTTATATTTTTTATTCTAAAGTCTCGACGAACAATAAACACGAAATGAAAATGAAACCATGAAATTAGGGTTGATTTGATTACTACAACTCTCGATCAAAACTCAGTCGAGTAGGCAGCCAGAAATTTTCAGTGCAATACTCTCGCGGCAAGCCCTGGGGGTTGCAGGCTCTAATATTTGAATACATTGGTCACGTGCAGGAGTTTGCATTCCAGGGCTAGAGTTCTGTGGTTCATCAGATGTCTGCTTACTGTATGCAACACGAAGTCGCCAAATAATATAGTATTTATGTGTAAGCCAATCAGTGCAGCAGTGTGAGGGCACTTGTTTCTTTACTGCACAAGACCGACTTGTTTTAGTTTCTCTGTTGGGGAGTTTCATTGAGACAGTCGCATCCGATAACCTCAATCCAATTCAAAAGTACATTATTGAAGTTCGACTGAACGAAAACAATCTACGTGACTTACAGAAAGCGTCAGGAACTGGAACGTTGATTGTTTGTCGTATGGAACATACCTTCGGAGACTACGGGAGGGCTTGCTTTATACACTCACGTAAATAATGATTTACCACCTGGAAAGTTCTATTAAATTTCTCCCGAGAGGTGTCAGCAGTTGTGTCCAATGAACCGACAATCTCATGACTTCGAGCAACGTGTTTACAGTGTATCGCAGGTTAACGAGTTGGCCCTTGTCTGAATAGCGCTTTCTTCAAAGCCTCTGTCATAAAGGTCGTCATTTCCATCGTTTTCTTGTGAAAGTTTCTGTGAGACGTTTTCTTCCTCTTCCTTCGCGTGTTTTGTGAAAATATTCGAGGTTAGTCTTCTCCATACGTAAACGAACAGGACACCGAAGAACTGATTTACAGGCACCACGCATAAACTGGCTCCGTAGAACGCTATAGTTGATGTCATTTTGTCTAAGCTGAGTACTGAAGACAAAGTGTTTGCGTTATTGTGATTAGTTCCGCCAGTGAGTAAATATGTAATGGAAAAGGTGATGTATACACCGCCGAATACCCAAGTGTGCCAAAAGTGTTGAGGGTAGATAGGGTGTGAAACGAAACATAACTCCAATATAATTAAGGCCACAGTGATCACGTTACGGTGATAGTCTGGGAAGTAATACGGCTTCTTGGGCGGCCTTTTTACGTGAAATACCCAAAAAACGATAGCCGCATATATTCCGGCATTAAAAGAAACGTTGAGAAGAACCCATCGGGTTTTGTTGTACCATTTTAGTTCGGCAATTGGAAGCTCGTGCTCCTGAGAAAATGCTGATCCTGGATCCGTCTCCTTATCAAAAGATGAAATCTTATTGCGAACTGTGATTTTTGACGCCCCGAGTTCGTTTTGGCTCTTTGGTTGTACCTTTGGTGTAATTTTATTGGTTTTAAGAATCTTGTCACTGTACAGCTGTACAGCAAAGGCGACTATGAAATATGACGTCACAATAATGCTTTGCCATCTGTCGAGGTACAAATAGTATTTCCATGCATCTTTGTTGTCGGCGCCGTAAACCTTGACTAGTAAATATGGTCCAAGTGAGACAAAAATGAGTTCATAGATTGCGACGACTCCTCGGTAAAACAAGAAAACATTTACGTTGAGTGGGCACCAACATCGGACAAACTCTTCATTAGAACCTTCAAAATAAAAAAGGAACTTTTTTCGGAAGTCCTCATTAAAGCACGCCATTTGGTCGAAATAAGCTCTTTCTTTGGTTCTGAAATAACAAAAGCAGAATAAGCGAAACAATGATGTAGGTCCTCAGAGGAGAAAGCAACTAAGCAACTATTTTTGATGTTACCTGTAACAAGATACCTATACTACACGACTGACGGCCTGTAAAACACCGTGTCGGGCCCAAAAGCACCAACAACGTACCTACAAACACTGTTCAATGACTCAAATACACGGGATCAAGCTCACAAAGCACGATTCATTCATCCAAAAAACATGGCGACGGACTTGCATCCACTTAGAAATACGACACACGGACTGTCAAATAAGGTTTACGGATAAAATGTAGAAATCGGCTTCGACTTTGCATCGTCAATTCTTAATATTGACGTTGAGAGTAGCAAAGCCGGTGAGTCTGGCATGCTTTGTCATGGACAGCACATCATAGGAGGATGGGAGGGCTTATTTCAGTGCTCCCCCCAGCCCCCTATGATGCCGCCGCTCATGGAGTCCATGGGTGGAGCTATGGCCCCCCACATATTTCAGTGCCGCGTTTAGCTGTCCGTTTGTGGTATGATCTATGTGAATGCCAGTCCGTAGGCGGGTTTNGGGGGGGGGGGGGGTGAATGAGTCCATCCCGTGTTGTAATTAGTCAGTGAGCAGTGTTAGCAGGTACGTTAGTCGTGTTTTTGCGTCCGTTAGCCTGTAGTTTAGGTACCTTGTGCAATCAAATGCAGGTTTCAGCGTCCATTACTGTCCTCCCGCGAATGTTTAGTACTATCAATCAAACAATGGAAAATGACCTAAACGGGTCGGTAAAAGGCTCACATCTTTGTTCTGTAACAGGTGTATGCGCTTTCAAGTTGAGCAAGGTCAGCACGAATGACCGGCACAGGCTGAAGTCAATACCTGTTAAAATGTTATCTACAACCTTATTTAGTGGCCTCCATTCTAGCTTGTATATAAAAAAACTAAGCTTTGTCAACTAGTAAAATTATATATTTTCCGAAAGAACAAAGACTAGGAAATATAAATATACTTTTTGTATTTATGTGCCATTATTAGTTTTACGTAAAATTCTTTTTTAAGTCAAAATTTCATTTTTAAGAAAGGTACATTCATAGAAAAATATACCCTCGTTCGATTTTAATGAAACCTTTTTTAAATGAAAACTACACCAGTTACCTCAAAAACGCTGTTAGGAATTTTCGATTAGTCGGTTCGTTAGGTTTCTATGACAGATCAACTCGCAAAACGTAAGGTATTTTTGTAAAAAATTGAAGTCGTATTCGTCTTTGTCACATTACGCAAAAACTAGGCATTTATATCAAAAATCCTAACAGGGTTTTTGAGATTGATGACTAAATATTAAGTTTAGAAAGTTTCAGCGAAATCCATCCAGCCGTTTTCGAGAACTAGTGTTCCTAATTTCAAATAAAGTCGATTTGCCGAAGCCGAGAAAAAGCAGATTTAACTGAGACAAGTGAAAATCTCAAAGCCTTCGATTAATTATTCGGTGAAAACTTGTTTTCGGTACACATAACCTATACAATCCTTAACTATGTTCACTCACAATGTCGACTGATTTTGCAGTGCGTAACTAACTTAATTATCATAAAACCTCACATAGACGTATACGGTAAAGTCGCTCGATGTTCGGACACTCAAAATTAATTACAATAGAAAAAAAATCCATTCTTGGACGAATCTCGCGAAACGTCATTTTTATGGTGTCCGAATGTGGCGGACCTCCAAATTTGGGTTTCCGCTTATGTCCGAATTTCGCAGGTGTACATTATTTCGATGAGGGATCGCAGTACGATTTAGTTTTGAAAAACCGACTTTCCCAATAAGAAATATACGTTGTCGACGCACAAAGAACCTTCCCGACAAGTATTGGTTCTTCTTTTCAAAAATGCGTCTTTTTCAATATGAAATATTGGACTTGCATTACCGATGCGCAAAAACCGTTCTCGGCAAGTGACGGAATATTTTCAAAAATGCGCTATCTCCCTTTAAATATCGGGCTGCGTTGTGGCACAAAGAGTGTTACCGCTTACAAACATGGGCTTTCCAATGAGTGGGTCTGGTTTGCGTTTTTGACGCACATGAAACGTTCCCGACAACTGATGGTTCTCTTTTGTAAAAATGCGTTTTCTCAATAAAAAATGTCGAGTTTGCGTTCACTTGGCAACGCACACGAAACGTTCCCGACAACTGATGATTCTTTTTTAGTAGTTCCCAGCCAACTTTTACTGTTGTTTAAGCCCTACTTTCTAAGTAGGTCACAGTTCATAGCCTGTACACGTCACGTGCTGTGAGACTGATACGAAACCAAGTGGACCTGAGAAATGGATTACAAAAATCGAATCGTCGGTTAAAGTATGTCGTTAGCATAAGATCGAAACAACGAAATGTCATCTTATTAATTGAATAAAGGAATTAGGGTGAGGATTTATCTCTATTCACAACTTTCTTTGTTCATGACCACAAAGGCCTGAGGCGACTCGTAGCATTCGTTTTCAACAACGGTCGTATGCATGTAGATGCACAACCGTAGTATAGGATCAAAACTACGTTTTGTGTTTGTTTTCCCCGGCACCATTCTGTCATAAGTACACCTCGTTGGCTCCATGTTATGGCGACTTTGTGAATGAAAGGACTGAGGGTATATACGAAGCTGTTCTGTGCCTGACGGGAAATTCGATTTTATTGAAAGCCCTTTAACCTTTGACCTTGGATAAGTAGTGAACAAATATCCACGCGGTTGTGCGGTTACAAGGTGGTTCTGCTAAATCTTTTTTTTTCTTGCTACGCGGTATATATTTTGTATTTGAAGTTCCCCGAGAATGAAGATTAGGCATTTTGCTAGACACAAGTGAAATATTGTAAAAATGGCCAATTTTTGTGAATAATGTTGGAGATATCCTTAAGGTACTCTGTTTCTTCAGTAAAAATGAGTGCATAACGGAGATGTTAGTCTTTTGCTGTTCATTCGACAATAAATACACGCCTGGGTAACAGTAATCGGAAAATCTACCCAGGGTAATCAACGTAGTACGAGAAAACGGTTGCATCCCCCTTAAGCGGAGTTTGGCTAGTCAGACGACCGTGACTCCCCGTTGATCTACAATCACAAACCCTTGGGTAGCGCTCCATAGACCAAGTTTGTTTTGAGAAAAGCGACTATCACGCAAACACGGGAGTGTTTTGCGAGTGTGCTCAAAATGGCGGCGACGTTGGAACGTTAAATCATGGGATATAATTCATAAATTTTGGGATACCATTCACTGTTTACCTTCTATCAATGAAGAATGATTCTTTGCGTGGCTTTTACTTTGGGTTCACAGAACGTACCATGGTTTGGTGTAACCACATTCGTTCGCAGCCCCTTATGTGGTGGCAATAGCGCTGCAAATGTCAACGCTTTGAGATCGGGAATATCTTTACATTATTCATGATACTATGGTTCACCCAAAGGTATTATCGATGTCAGATCCAACGGTTTAGCAGTGTGTCCCACCAGGTCACACTGCTAAACCCTTGAGCCAGGTTTCTAGCTCTTCAGCTCGGTTTTAACCATATATCAATAAAGCATAAAAATATTTCCAGGTGATCAGTGCAATGGGCCCACATGCGAGGCCTGCGCACGTCTGATACAACGTGTATCAGACCGCCTGCAATTATTTTTAATATTTATTAAACGTAGCCTATAGTTTTGCTCATTGCAAATACTATTGATACTGCATCCAATTTTTATTGATTAACTTCGTTGAAAAACCGTAAAGTGCTCTAAAAATAAACATCTGACTCTCCAACGTCTTTTTCGTCTTTGAACCGGAAATGTTCTAAAAATGAACATCTTACTCAGCAGCGTCACTTTGTATATAAAATGAAAGGAAATGATGAAAGGAAACGAAAAGTTATTGAATTTTGTAAGTGCAGTTAAATGGAGCTGTGATGAAGTGTACGAAGCAAGAAGCCTTTCTGTGTGGTGACTTGTGTTGAGTATGGTCACGAAACTGATAACGTTAATACCGACGCACATGGGGTCATCTAAGGCATTCTCCACACCAGCCTCTCATTGGCTCATTCCATACACTGGGACTTGGGAGCATGCAAAACTCAGCAATGTCGCTTCGTTAAAATAAAATAAAGGAAACGAGATGGCGAATACAAGGAATTCATGATACAGGCCGATGTACTGTTGAAAAGCGAGATGTCATGGCGTGTACAAAGGAAGAGATCAGTCTCGTCTGATCGGTTTAGCCATTTGAGGCTTGGTTAGGGAAATGCCTTCTGCGCAATGATTGGCCGCTGCCGTGACGACGTTAAAACATTTCAAGATGGCGACAGATTATTTAGGTAAAGTAACGAACATGAAGTGTTCTCTGTCAGAATTTAACTTATCAAGAGAGGATCCTGTGAGGTTTTTCAAACCAAAACAGATCAAGTGTTGGGCAGAGATCGCAGAGTGTGATGTAATGCACTGAGATAAATTTGAATAGGATTTTCTAGACACTAAATTAGAGTCACAACAATAGATATCAGTGAAGCAGGAGGCATTGTTTAGGTTATTGGTTGAAATAAAAGTTGTTCTCTTATGTATTTTAGATTCTATTTTATTGAAAGTACCATAGAAACTAATCTGTTCCCGAATCAAAGCATGTCATTTTTGCAATAATTTTGACCTAAATTGCTGCATACCGCTAATTTTGATTTTTTGTATCATACTGCATAACACTTCAAATTTGATATTACTTTGTAATACTCGTAATATTTCGTCGAATTCCGGAAAATGTGTCACAATTATGACACATTGATTTCCCCTAACCAAGCTTAAAATGGCTAAACCTATTAGCGCTATCTTGAGGCTTGGGGACAAGGCTGGATGTTACGGCGTTGACATTCTCAGCGCCATTGTCACTACGTAAGGGAACTACGTATCCCTTTGGATGATAGATAATGTATCATTGTAATGAAGGCAGTTTCTGGTGAGAGAATTATCCCTTCGAATGAAAACGGCAAAAAATTATAGGTTTGCTCTAATTTTTGTAACAGTCCACGTGCAAAATGAAGGCTGACGTAGATGTTCATGCAGGTCCAACCCTCTGGCGCTCCCTACCGTATTCCTCCATGGATCTTCGTTAAATTTGTATTTTATGTGTTCCAATTGAGTACAGTACGCCTAACGTTGATTTTGCAAAGAGTCCACCTGCCATAGAGGCCCCTAGTAGCAATTTAGGTTTCTTTATGTATGGTCAAAAGGCTTCTATCAAGGAGAGGACAGATTGATTGAGAGGACAGACGGATTGACTTATGTAGCGCCCCCTTAGAGGCCTTTTTATTTTATATAATGCTTGATACTGTTAAACACCCGTAAAAGCATACTTTTTGCTGCGCAGTCTTGGGCACATCTGTTGGGTTGCTCAGATTGTAAATTGGATGCGCATATAGTGTATAAAAATAAAATACTCACAAACAAGTATGTCACAAAGATGAAAAGTGAAATACTGAACTCACAAACATTCTAATCACTAAGCCTAATGGCAAATAGAGATCAGAGGACATTTAGGTTTCCTTAACTACTTGTTGTAAAGGAAGATTAACTGCTTTATGATTATTCAAGGTAAACTTTCGCAAAATAACGAGTAATTTGATTTACAACAGAAGGCTGAAAATTATTGTATTGTTTTGCGACGAGTTTTACACTCCGTCTAAACGACTGGTAAAGGGCGGGCAATCACATTGGAAGTGTTAGTGAGGTCTTTGATATGTCTGGCTTGGATTGTTGTAACGTGTAAACATGTTATACTGAAAACACAAGAGTTTGAACTGATTTTCTATATACATGTACCCAGCCCTGTCGCTTCCTTTATAAATTATTGCCAACTATAATTGCTCTCTAAAGCACCTTATCGGATTAAACCAAAAATCCAAACTTACCTAGAGTCTGCCAGCAAACTCAGCGACGTCACAAAGGAAGTCGTCAACATTCACTGTTTTTCGTACCGACGATTTCTTCCTCACTTCTATCTGAACACAGCCTTGGCCGTATTCCCCGCGTAATCACTGAAATTAGCGGTGAAGTCAATGGCCTTGTTACAGTTTAAATTATTACCGTTTAAGAATCACCTATCAGTTTTGACTGACATTATAAAACCATTATAAAAGCTGATTTGAAAACAAAGGCATGTATTTTGTAATTACTAAGCACTGTTTGGGCGGTAGGTTTCATCTCCGCTTGTTCTATTCGCACGGGCTGCACTTGATTGACTCGGCGAGTTCCGTTGGGTCAACTGGCTGAGACATCTGATTCTCGCTGGTTCCCTTGCGTGTCCGCTAGGGTGTAGACAACACGCAGGTATCATTTAATTTTCCTCGAAATTTTTTTTACACCGGCGGTTCTGATTGGCTGGTCGAATTCTCAACGGGTAGCGCTTTACGCAAACAAACTGACATGACTGATGTAGGATGTGCAAATAAGGTCTGCTGTACAGACAACTCGGTGCTTAAAATTCATGTTGAAGAAATGTGAATCAGCCTTTTTGGAGTGCATTTTTCTACTGTCGCTGACTTTTGTTTACGTTGCTGTCCTGTATTCACACAGTATGAATAACACACCGGTTAAATCGGCCAGATGTATGATTAGTGTACATGTTTGTGCTTCAAGCACGCGGCTATTAAACATACTGTGGAAACAGTTGCTGTTACGCCACTTGCATGACAGGGCTAAAAATCGCACATAGTCAGCCATTTCTTCGTTGTAAAGCTAACCAATGACTGCCGAGGTTACATCATCCAGAATGAGTGATAAGACGCGTGCTCGGTACTGAATGATACCTCGCTGGCCCCCTACGTGCCTAGCCAGCACGCAGGTATCACGCAGTGGAACGCGCTCAGCAGTCATTGGTTTGCTTTACAACACCGTGAAAAAATGGCGGACTCTGAACGATTTTAGCCTTGTCATGCAAGTGGCGTCGTAGCAACTATTTCGTTTCTGCAGTGATGTTTAATAGCCGCGTGCTTGAAGCACATACATGTACAATAAACACATATCTGGGCGATTTAACCGGTGTGTTAATCATAATGTATGAATACAGGACAGTATCGTAAACAAAAGTCATCGACAGTAGAAAGATGCATTCCGAAAAGGCGCAACCACAATTCCTAGGATTCACATTTCCTGAACATAAATTTTAAGCACCGATTTGTCTATACAGTAACAGACTACATTTACACTTCAGTCCATCAGTCATGCCAGCATAGACTATAGAATATCTATGATGCCAGTTTGTTTGCATATAGCGAGCCAATTGTAGTAACCGCTCAGCTATCCGCGGATGAGGCCTTACATTTTACTTGTTTTTATGTAAAGGAAATTGCACTGGTTCACACGTCTTGTGTCGTAGAAGTCCAAGGACGTTGACGGTCACTCTTCATTTAGACCACTTGCGGTTTCTTTCTCAACCATAAATGTCAGAATGGAGTTAATCCGTCGTGCAAGATATTGGCTACAGGGGTGTTCTTCCCAACTTGTTGTTGGGCTGTAGTTGGGAGCAACGGCAAAACGCCGTTATGCCGTGTTGGAGAGCGCACCTATTATGTTTGCTTCATTAGACATTTCGAGTGGACCGCCTTAGAGAAACAAAAAGTCCGAGAGAACGACAAAAGTCCACTGAAAAGGCGCGGTGAAGGTGGTACCCCGTTTTTCCTTTTTTAGTCCTCCCGCTCTTTTGTCAGCAAAAGGTCCACATCGCCTGAAATTCGTGCCCCCCATATTAAAGGCTGGGTGTGCGCATGCGTTTTACAATATTTTAGTCAAATCAGTTTGTTCCGCGGTTTTTTATATTTTTTATTTTTTTCAAGGAGCTCACTCACTGAGGCACAGAAAATACAAGAGAAAAAGAGTACAACACGAATGAAAACAAATAAGTTAGCTCAAGTCATGGGGAACATGGATTGCACAAAAATAATGTAACTATTACAGACAGATTACGTGTCTATAAAGTAGGCTAACTGCAGAGATGTGAATTTGTGATCACTATGATCACACAAGACCCACGTGAAATCGCGCGAATTAATGAGGACAGCGAGTGCTTTGGCGAATATGCTCGAGAACTTGCTAGCAGCGTACCAATGGAGTGATTGGTCGATGAGGTTAGATTATGAGATGGAATTCACTATTTCCTTTCCGTAAGCTGGGATTTTTCAATAGGCCTGCTACTTACGTCAGCGTACAGCCAGGGCGAACTGTGTGCACGGCATTTGGGTACGGAAACCTGCCGAATGTCGTCGCAGTGTCAGCGCGTCGGCAGGGCGCTGCTTTGGTTTACAAGTCCAGTCCACAGACATCTTGATAGGATTTTATTCCCGTTAGTGTCAAGAACACTGTAATCACCACCGACAGGAGGAAGTGCTTTAAACGGAGTTATTGTGGCTGGCCAACACTGAAATTGCAAAATCGAAAATGACACATGTATACGCATTCCCAGTGACTTGAATTGGTTACCAAAATGGAATCTATCGTTGTGAGCAATATTACGAATCAAACCGCTTTTATGGGAGTGAAAGGTCTCATTCGATTTTTGTTTCTAATTAAGTCAGCTAAACAGCGCGAAATACAGCTTAAAATTTACATATTCTCGTTTCCTTTTTCTCAACTTGATCCCTTTCTAGTCGAGTTCTAATCGCACTTCAGTTAAAACTTTTACAACTAGTTTTGACTGTTCGAACCAATGGTTATAACCGCTTTGGTATGAACACTATAGATTATTCCTTTGTGTTGCAGGAAGCGTTGAAAAGAATGCGCACCATTGACGATCGTATTACTAACGCTCTGAATACCACAGTTCCTACTGAATCGTTTGCAGGGCAGGTGGATGCTTCAAAAAAGTGCGAAAGTCTGTATAAAGAGGTAAAATCTGACCGGTTTGACGTGTTCTGCGATCTCTAGTGGCTATTTTTGTGCCGAAGATAGACTTTTATGTCTACACCATAGACTTTTATGTCTGTGGAGCCGACATACTATTTATGTTGCATATTGCCGTTATCTCCGTCAGGGCGATCATGATTGAAGGTGACGACTTTTGGACGGATCCGACAACTGCTGTGATCTCTTATGGCAATTTTATTTATTTTATACATTTGTAGGTGCATTACGTTATACACTTGTAGGCGCATTACGTTGTACACTTGTAGGCGCATTACGTTATACACTTGTAGGCGCATTACGTTATACACTTGTAGGCGCATTACGTTATACACTTGTAGGCGCATTACGTTATACACTTGTAGGCGCATTACGCAGTCGTCTCCTTCGTTCCGTTTGTCTAGCATTACGTTGTTGTATCTTCAAAACCCTTGAATGGATGTTCGTGAAATTTTGCAGACATGCTCCTATTATGGATTAGACAACTCGTAGCCCCTCTACTCGGCTGACAGTAGCCTAGGTCAACATGGGATACAACACTCCACATTGGTCTCTGTGTTAATTTCGTCACGTGTATTTTAAACGGGCGATAGGCCAAATCCGCTCACCGAATAAGAGGTTTTCACCTCGTCAAAAATGTATTTTACACTTAAAACTATCGCTTAAAAAGCGCTTACATTCTTCGGCGACCCTTTCTGGTTTTAAACATATGTTCGGTAAATTAAATAAGATGACTTTGGCGAACTCATTCCAATTCCACTTTGTTGGTCCCCGTTAACTTTTTCACCGCGTGCGATATCCACGAAATTTTCAAGCATAGACATCATGTCAATGATTTCAAGTTACGTCACTTGAGTTAGGCAAAGACAAGCGCGAGACTGAGCGAAGCGCGTGACTGGCACCTGACAATTGCAAAAATAGCAAGAAATAAAATCCGGTGGAATTTGTTGGATTTGTGTCCCGTGGTCTGTTTGTTCGTCAACAGTCGTGAATTCGTGTAACTTCTTCAAAATGCATATTGCCGTCATTTCTGTCTGGGCGTCCGCAGCTGAAGGCCTATCTCCTAAACCCTCACAGGATCTTGATGAGATTTGGCGGATGTGTTCCTATGAAGCTGACGACGGATGACGACGAATTTCGGACTTATCCGAGTACAGATGTTTCCCCTAGTGGCGATTTATTTTTTACGTTTATCTCAGTATCTTCGGAGGAGGTCGTCAACAGATTTTCATAAAATTTGGCAGTCAGGCATCTATTAGTAAAATGACGCTATCCTCTCGTTTTCGCATGGATTCGAGGTATTTTGCGCCACCTAGTGGCCATTTTTATGCGCCCACATATTTATATGTGGACGCATTATGCCGTCATCTATGTCTGAGCGAACTTTCGGACGGATCCGATTACCGGTGTGCCCCCTAGTGGCAATTTTAGTGTTTTTACGTTTACCACTGTATCTTCAAACGTCCTGGACGGATTTTCATAAAATTTGGTATATGGCACCTATTAGTGAGATGAGGCTATCCTCCAGTTTTCGGATGGATTCATCGTAGTTTGCGCCACCTAGTGGCCATTTTTACTGTTTTTTGCGTCCGCCCCATTATCAACCAAACCCCTCAAAGGATGATTGTGAAAATTGGCATGTATGTTCTTACTTTGAAGTGAACCGCTGACGATGATTTTCCAACGACTTCGATTACTGTGGCGCCTCCTAGTGGCAGTTTTGTTTTTTACCCCTATGGCTCTTTCTCTTAAACCGTTCGCAGGATCTTTATTAAATTTAGTAAGTGTATTTATATGATGTTAAAAACGGAAGATGGCGACTTTCAGACGGATCTGACTACTGGTGTGCCACCTACTGGCAATTTTATTTTTATGCGCCCACATATTTATATGTGGACGCATTATGCCGTCATCTCCGTCTGTCCGGGCGGCGTCCGTCCGGCGTCCGCTGCTTTATCTCCAAAACCCTTTGACATACGTTCATGAAATTTGGCACATGCGTTCCATTCATGAATGGGACGGCATGTGCGAACGTTCGGATGGATGCGACTACCGGTGTGCCCCCTAGTGGCAATTTTAGTTTTTTACGCTTACCTTTGTATCTTCAAAAGACCTGAACGGATTTTCATGAAATTTGGTGTGTAGGCACCTATTAGTGAGATGGCGCAATCCTGCCGTTTTCAGATGGATTCGACATAGTTTGCGCCACCTAGTGGCCATTTTTAGTGTTTTTGAGTCTGATTTTGTGCGTCCTCCCCTCTATCAACCAAACCGCTCAAAGGATGATTGTGAAAATTGGCATGTATATGCTTACTATGTAGAGGACGGTTGACGATGATTTTCCGACGATTTCGACTACTGTGGCGCCTCCTAGTGGCAGTTTTGTTTTTTTTGCGCCTATGGCTGTATCTCCTAAACCGTTTGCAGGATTTTTACGAAATTGTGTAAGCATATTTATATGATGTTAACAACAGAAGATGACGACTTTTGGACGGATTCGACTACCGGTGTGCCCCCTAGTGGCAATTTAAATTTTTTTACGCTTACCTTTGTGTCTTCAAAAGTCGTGAACGGATTTTTATGAAATTTGGTATGTAGGCACCTATTAGTGAGATGACACTATCCTCTCGTTTTCAGATGGATTTGACATAGTTTGCGCCACCTAGTGGCCATTTTTAGTGTTTTCGAGTCTGTATTTTTGCGTCCACCCCTCTATCAACCAAACCGCTCAAAGGATGATTGTGAAAATTGGCGTGTATGTTCTTACTATAAAGAGGACAGCTGACAATGATTTTCAGACGATTTGGACTACTGTGGCGCCTCCTAGTGGCAGTTTTGTTTTTTTTGCGTCTATGGCTGTATCTCCTAAACCGTTCGCAGGATCTTTACGAAATTTAATAAGTGTATTTATATTATGTTAACAACAGAGCATGACGACTTTTGGACGGATCCGCCTACCAGTGTGCCCCCTAGTGGCAATTTTATTTTTTACGTTTACCTCTGTATCTTCACAAGTCCTAAACGGATTTTCATGAAATTTGGTATGTAGGCACCTATTAGTGCGATGACGCTATCCCCGTTTTCGGATGGATTCAACCTAGTTTGCGACACCCAGTGGCCATTTTTACTGTTTTTGAGTCTGTTTTTTGGCGTCCACCCCTCTATCAACCAAACCGCTATAAGTATGAAAGTGTGAAAATTAGCATGTATGTTCTTACTATGAAGAGGACAGTTGACGCTGAATTTCCCATGACTTTGATTACTGTGGCGCCTCCTAGTGACAGTTTTTTTTACGCCCATGGCTGTATCTCCCAAACCGTTTGCAGGATCTTTACTAAATTTAGCATTGCTCTTGTTTTTACTTTTACCTCTGTATGTTCAAGGGTCCTCAACGTATTTTCATAAAAGTTTGCATACCCTCATGTGTTTCTGAGGTGACGCTATCTCTACGTTTTCAGATGGATTTGACCTACTTTGCGCCACCTAGTGGCCATTTTGCTGTTTTCTAGTCTGTTTTTTGGCGTCCACTCGTCTATTAACCAAACCGCTTTCAGGATAATTGTGAAAGTTGGCATATATGTTTTTACTATGAAGTGGATGGCTGACGACCATTTTCCGATGAGTTCGACTACTGTGGCACCTCCTAGTGGTAGTTTTGTTTTGTTTTTGCGCTCATGGATATATCTCCTTAATCGTTTGCAGCATCTTTACTTAGTTTAGCAAGTGTATTTGTATGATGTTGACAACGGACGACGACGACGACTTTCGTACAGATCTGATAACTGATGTGCCCCCTAGTGGCAATTTTAATTTCTTATATTCACCAGTGTGTATCTTCAAAGATCCTCAACAGATTTTCATAAAATTTTGAATATAGGCATGTATTGGTGATATGATGCTATCATCCTGTTTTTGGATAATATCAAGGTATTTTGCGCCACCTGGTGGTCATTTTTGCTGTTTTCAAATCTTGTTTTTGGCATCCACCCCTCGATCAACCAAATAATTTCTAGGGATGGTTTTGAAGATTGGCATATATGTTTTCAATGTGAAGGGGACTTTTGATGATGGCGACTGACTACTGTGGCACCTCCTTGTGGTAGTTTTGTTTTGCGCCCATAGCTGTATCTCCAATACCCACCCCAGGATCTTTATTAAATTTAAGTGAATTTATATGAAGATAACAGACCACGACTTTCAGGCAGATTGAACGGACGCTGTGCCCACAAGTGGCATTTTCATTTTTTTGTGTTTTCCTTCGTTTCTCTGGGGTTCCTTGACAGATTTTTATGAAATATGGCTTGTTCCCGTTTTGGATGGATTGTACGTTTTTGCGCAATCTTGTGGCCATTATTATGATACAAATAAATAACCCTAAAAGCACACCATTTGCAATGTATTCGTAAACATTTTAACACTCTGCGTTGCTCTTTAACTGTTTTCGAGTCTTGTTTTTGATGTCAGTCCCTGTCTAGCAAACCACTCTAAGGATAATTGTGAAAATTAGCATATATGTTCCTACCGTGAAGAAGACGGCTGAGGATGATTTTCCAACGACTTCGAATGCTGTGGTGCCTCCTCGTGACAGTTTTGTTTGTTGTTGCACCCATGGCTGTATCTCCTAAACGCTCCACAGGATCTTTATTAAACTTAAGCAAATATTTTTGTATGAAGTTCACAACGGACGACGACTTTTGGACAGATCGAACTACTGTTGTGCTCCCTAGTGGCAATTTTAGTCTTTTTACGTTTACCCCCGTATCTTCAAAGGTCCTCAACCGATTTCCATAAAATTTGGCAGTTAGGCATCTTTTAGTGAGGCGACGCTATCTACGGGTATTGGCATCCGCTTCTTTAGTGCTTTTCCTTGTATTGGAAATAACAAATTTTTGACGTCCATCTAGGTATCTTTCAAACTGATTGATCATTGTTTGTGAAATTTATTTTGACAACTTGTTTTGCACCTTTAGAGGCTATTTTATTTTAAAAGTGCATTTCATATGTATTTAGCCGCCAAAAAGCAAACAATTAATCCAGTCACTTTAAGACATGAAATCCAAGAGGTATGTCTGTTGTGAAATGTTTTGACTTGACGAGACAATATTTGTCATTTGTTTGTGAGTTGTTGCAATTTTTTTCAGCTGAACGAGTCCTACAGGCAGAGGGGTGAGCTGATAAAAACGTGCATAACCAAAGTATCCAGCTCTGTGGAGGCTTTACGGCAAGCGAGGGAAGCCAATAGAGATGACCTAAACTTACTGAAGCAAATCAGGAAGGAACAGACTAAAGTAAGATCTGTGCTCTGTCCTCATTTGAATTGGATGATTTTATGAATGTTCTAATCATGATATTTGACTAATATTCGCTTGTGTAGTATGTCATGTTGACGTTTTGCACCCAGTCAAATGAAATGAATATGCCTAAATTAAAAACAGTTATAACAAGTAGGCCACATCTTGGTAGAGCTGTTAATTATTAAGCACTTCCTGGCCAGGGACCTGATCAAACATAATCAGTCTGAACTCCCTGGGAGCATGAAATGGGTGCAACAGGTGTCCGAGAACACCGATGTTTAAAAAGCGTTTTTTTCCTGGTTAGCTGTCTGAACCACTTACCCTGAAGGTCAATGTCAGATTTCTTTCCGTATACCTGTCCTGTTATAGGATTCTTGCGTGCCGTGGTCAAGAACAAAATTGATTCTTTGACTTGGAGAGAAACTTAATTTGCCCTGCTCTGGTCCCCTTAGTTTTCGTAATTTTGTTCCGAAAGTTCATAATTTGCCTCGAGAATTATTTGCAGAATCATTTATTTAGAGAATGTCACTCAATTCCTAGCACTCATTATATTGTTCCACGAACACCACAAGAAATGTATAAGATAAGAGAACAAATTTTTAAAGAAATATTTTTACTGAATTATAGTTCAGTCAGTGTAACTTTGTGGTGTACACACAGGACCAATTTATGACGTAACAATGCAATTTCTTCCAGTTAAGATTAATGCAGGCTGAAGTTAATGTTGAGGAAGTAGTGAAAGACAGAAGTCTAAAGGTAAGTTAAGCCATGCAATTACCAATGTACATAGCCTCTTTGAAACACTGCGCGTTGCGGTATCCTCTTTTGTCTCACAAATTTTAGTCAGATGACATATAAAGGCCAATTTAAAAGTCTATAAAATTAGGTGGAGAATTGTACGAGTTGCCACTTCAAATTTTAAACAGTTGTGCTATGAAACGAGTAGTCTCTTGACAGCATCGGTGGCTTGTTTTCCTCAACGATCTTGGTATGTTTGTACAGTCCAAGCCAATAGTATTCAGACATCATGATGGCTGGGTGGAAGCCAAATTCATCGCCAGAGCAGTCTTCCCATGTGACTGAGAATAAAAAGGATTTGTAAGGAAAGATAATAAGTTGCCAAATCCGTTCTGCAATTAGAATTTTACCCACATAATAATGATTACCAGTTGTTTTGAAATTATTAATGTTTGTTTGCAGTAAGTATACTCTTAGGTCCCAATAAAACTGCTTAAATTCCATTTTGGCTTATTGCAGGATGCTTTATGTCAAATGTTTTGAAATCAAATTCTACCTATTCCTAAATTAACTTGAACCTAGGAACTTATTACAACATTCCTAAGCATTAGATATTTAGGGCTGTTCCAGCAAAATCTGTGTGGGAGGGGGGGAAGGCAACTGAAATAAAAATTTATGGGTGGTTGCGTTTTACTTAAATTCAAAATGCCTGGTGGTCGTACTTCAAAAAAATTAAAATTTACAGGTCGTTGTTGTTTCATTGGGCCATAAATGTTTGATGGTGGGTAATTTTAGTAAATTTTGCAAACAATCTGCACAGAATCAAAAACTGAAACAAAAATGCAACTTGCAAAGAGCTCCGACTTTTTCACTCCCTCCGATCTCCTCATCGGCTTGCCCATAACACCATTTAACCACAGGTGCTCGAATTTCTCGATGGCTAATATAAATAACCATATATAAGAAACATATGTTTTCTTAGTAATGAATGACGTTAGTGGTGATGGAGGAACAGATAAACTCAAGGGCCTGTGCAGTCAACCACAAGAACAAAAAAAAATTACGGGTGGTTGCATTTCAAACTTATAAAAAATTACGGGTGGTAGGCTGAAGAAATAAATGAAAAATATGGGTGGTGGGTGCGAAAAAAAGGTGCCTCCCCCCCCCTCCCATACAGATTTTACTGGAACAGCCCTTAGAAATTTTCTCGGTGTTAAGGAAACTGTCTTTTTTGCCATTTCAGCTATTTTACGAGCGATGTCGTAATCATTACAAACCGGCAGATCTGCAGTTGTGACGAAGACCAGTTGGTAGAGTGTTGTATATTAACTGGGGACACACATGGTTGTTACAATATCTTATGGTCGGAACACTATTTGAAATTTTCAATTGATGTGGTGCTCTCATTGGCCAGAAATAATTTGATACTTATACTTTTGATTATGTACGTTATCATTCAAGTATTGTTATGAAAAATATAAATCTTATCAGCTGGAGTAACTCGCTTCAAGATAGTTTCCCTTTCATTGTGGAACCAACCCTAGAGAGATAATTGAAGAAAGTTGTTTTGGGTGACAGGATTTTATTTTCTACATTATTCTGCAATTGCTTGATCTTGGTTTAATTGCCTCAGTGGCACCATACAGTTTCTGGTGCAAGATGTCTTATGGGCTCAGCAGGCACTTGCATTTATTTTGTATTAACTGGAGATCATGCAAGAGTAATAGCGCAAGGCCAAAATTGGAAAAAATATTTTTTTGAAATTGTCTGGGATGTAGCAGTATGTTTTCTGTTGTCCCAAAGTATGCCATTGTCAAATATGTTTTTCTGTTGAGGTTCTATTTGGAGACTCTTTATTTCTGAGTGACTTCCTACGGTCATGAAACCCAAACGAGGGCAGTAAACCTTTTGTTTGACCAATTACACATTTGTTGACAGTACTTGCTCTACTGGCAAATGGTGCAACTTTATGGTGTGAGACTGAGATTACTAGTTCCTAAAGACCTGTCCTCTGTAAAGTATGAGATATGCATTATTCTAAAGCGGTAAAACTAAAACAAGTCCCGCAGTGTGTGAAATGTTGCATTCCCACGATATTGCCAAATGAGGTCGAGTTAATTTTGTAGTCCATGTATTTAGCAAGAGTACTTCGATTACTGTAAGGCTGAGAGCCAACTACTATGAAGGTAATGAAATCCTGACCGTTAGGTATGAAATGTTATCTCGATAGGAAAGTTAATAAACTCTATAACTGACCCGTCTGTCCAAAGCATTTCCATTAAGTTATGAGAGGTCAACATTCATGAAACATTATCTAGACATGGTAAACTAACATCCCCTCTGACTCAAGGGCATTCTCGTTAACTGTGTTCCTTTTTCATTAATGTACTTATGTGCCTCAATTCTTTACTCATAACCACATATGATCCATGTATTGTACACATATTTGATACATTAAAACCAGTAGGTGCAACTCATGCCTAAGGTCAGTCTGGGAACAAAAAGTAATTTGAATAACAACCGATGTGAAAAGAACTTCAGCCTGTAAGAAAGGACTTGTGTTAATGTGTGAAGGGCGCTGTTAAAGTGAATGCCTGTGCAAGCCAAGAAGAAGAAGGGCTGTCTACCATGTTATAGTGGGGTGGAGAAATTTTTACAAGTACTCTTCAGGAGGAGGGGTTGGCCAATAAGACTGTTTCAGATGTTTCCTTAAATGGTGATAATGGCAATCCCTATGTCAGCGTTAAAATTTTCTGCTTGATAACATAATACATATACATCAACAGATTTATTGTGGCAACTATTTATTTGGTTTTATATAAAAGAGACTATCAAAAATACATAATATAACTTGATAACCAGATATTCACACAGAGACCAGCTATGAAGTCCTGTAAGGGAGCATTCACATAGTACATTAATACTCGAGGGGGTTTGAAATGATGATTTATGAGGGGGGGGTTATATTAACTTGGTTTATAATAATATCTCAATTACAGTACTTGTGGCTGGGAACTTGGTTCACCCAGCGGAATTGACCAATTACAAAATGGGGAACCACCGTTTCATGCTTCCAAGTTTTGATCAAACCTGGGGCTGGCTGGGTTGACAATAGAGGCTGGACAGGACAGGGGGTCATATGATAACGGGAGATGACAGAAGGGGAGAGGGGGTAAAAAGTGGCAAATTTTGGTTGACCTAATATATGAGAGCTCCCTAATTTCTAACACAACAGAAGTCAGAACGATGCTGAGAAATTTATCCAGTTTTACACACTATAATTTTAAGCACTGGCATATAACTGGTCAACTGAATGAAAACAGATATGTACCGAGTTGAGTTTTTCATTAAGGGTTTACTTAAAATTTAATACCCAACAATGGAGAAAATCATAAAAATATATGAAATTCATCAACGTGTATTTCACACCGCTGAAACACACCTGAAACCACACCAAGGATAAATCTTGACAATGGCTCCCACACCTAACCTACATGAATAAAAAACTGTACTTAAAACTATAAGTACGCTGTTGCACATGCAAATCACTAAAATCTGAAAGTTTCATGTTTTGGTCTACTACCTGTACTAACATACGGTTTTCTGGATTTCAAACTGCGGAAAAATGGTTATGAGATGTACTTAATTTTGGATACCCCCAACAAGCACAGCGTTTGTCCTTGGAAAATTGCACAGCAAATACTTTGGCACGATCAAGAATCTTCACAAGTTTATTTGGTGGGGCAATTGGGCTTTAGACAATATCTTCTCTCCAGCCTTGGTCCACAGGGGGCGCCTCCTCTGCGTGGCTTCTTGATGACCCTTTTGGTTCGTTCCTGCAGACTGTCAATGCCACATGTCATTGAGCAGGACGTCCAGTCGCTCCACTCACCTAGTTGACAGTTGACAGCTGAAATGGACAAAAAGTGCAAAGCAACTGCTATACAATCCAGGAGATGACTGTAAACTGAGAACACAAAACTTTTCAGAAACTGAGAGAAGCATGAATATGTTGTGTGTTTAACAAAACGTGTGTTAAAGAGAACCATAATGAAAATATAACTTACAAATTACACTAGGTAATAGTTAGGAGACTTAAAACTGCCAATATCAGACGCCTGCAGGAAATTTAAAACAGAGTAATAAATTAAGAAATTCAGCGGAAAATTTATTAATTAAGAAAACCAGACATTATACGTACGACACTTTCTCCTGGGTGTTGGGCACTTTTTTCTCTGCAACAACTTCCGTGGACACCGTCGCCCACCATTGGCTGCATCTCGTTTAATCATGCGCACTCTCTCAATACGACCACGACCGCAAGTGGTAGAACATGCTGACCAGAGACTCCATTCAGTCACTATACAGTCAATCTCATTACCAGTCTTAGGTTTGCGAGGCCGTTTCTTGTTCTTGCGAGGCTGCCTTGTGACTGCAGGAGGGCTATCTGTGACATTTTCTATTAAAAAGAAAAGCTTATCAACAGAGTTGGGGTTCTGTCAGTATATGACAAAGATGAACTTTCCTACAAACTGGGCACTTATATTTCGTGTTTTACACTCCCAAATGTCATTTATGAATCTTCAGGTGGTTGTCTACATTTCATTAACGTTTTAAAGTGACTATAAACCCAAGAAGCGAACTTGAAATTTAGACCACTAGGTGTCGCTATAAAACTGGTTTTACCTTGCTCCTTACTGTCAAGTTCCGAATAGTTGTAGAGACAGCAATAATAGTATAGACTGGAAAATTTCACAATTTCTAATAATAGTAGAGACTCTAATAATAGTATAGAACAAACATAATAGAAAAGTAGAATAATAGTACAGACCAGAAATTGGCGGAAAAATTAATAATAGTATAGAATGGAATAATGGTATAGACAGCAAATTTGTGGAAACTTAAACATAGTATAGACTGGAATAATAATATTGATTAAAAACTTTGGTAAAATCTAATTATGGTATAGAAGGGAATAATAGTGAAAAACAACAAATTCTAGGGAATAATGGTATAGATGGGAAATTTGTGGAAAATTAAAAATAGAATAGACTGGAATAATAACATTGATTACAAATTTGCGTAAAATCTTTTAACGGTGGATGGAAATAATAGGAAGTGCTTAATCTAATAATGATATGGATGGGAATAATAGTGTAAAGAAGCAAATTCTGTCCGACTTACCACCGCTTTAAGTAATTGTTTCAAAGAAAAATCTTTAAACTGAACATTAGCATAGTTAAATTATTGCAGTGGTGTATCCACCGATGCCATAAGATAGTACAGTGAAGTGGAATAAAGGTGCCAGTGCTAAAACAAAGACCATTTGTTTATTCAATAACTTTAAATGAAAGTGTTTCAAACAGTATGTGGAATCATTTTACTCAAAAAAGAATGTGACATTCATACTAGAGATGCCAATGTCGACTAAGTCCTAAAACTATGACACGGAGGTAGATTTCAGTGGCAACGTCCAGTCTTCCACGAAGCCAACATTATGAATAAAACAATAAACTGTCTTGGTAAAATGAGTCGCATTTTTATCACACATGTTCCTGACAGTCGAGCCTTTGTTTTCTCTCAATCTCATGTCTTGCACAACGTTCATAGTCAATACCCTCGTAATGTTAGTCAGAATTCGACGTCAAAAAGTTGGTACATCCAACATTTTACACGGCCAGGAACGGATTCCTTGCAGAATTGCACAACATAACGAGTCCACGACCACGACAATAACCATCATCTTGAATATCTAATTTGGTATAATAAACAAACCGATTCACATGCATTTCCATTCATTTGGACGGGAGAGCAAGTAGAAATCAATTTCAGTATCTACTGGATTGTCGAACATTATCAACTATGTCATTTTCAAGATTGTTGCAAATCCATTCTTCCTGTTCATAAAAACAATCTATCCTCAAGTTTGGAGCTAATTGTAAAAATGCTGATGTCTGATGTCGGCAACTTGTCGGTATTGTTGATTGAAAAGTTCGGCACCGTTCATTAATTGCATGGGTATTTGCGCTTCGTTGACTGGCCACGTTATCACCACGGTTTGCATCTGTAGCTGGATTATTTGTTACACCAGCATCTGAATCGATGTCTGTATCTGGAACATCTCTCGGTTTATAAAATAATCCTCGAGTTCTTTAGGCCTTTGCGCGGCAGATGACATGATTAAGTATGTAGAATACGCATGTCAATCATGACGGAAACCGCAGATGACACTGGCTGTGCAAAATCCCGGAATTATTCCCCCGGAAACGCAAACGTCGGGCACAGACACAGTGAAGAGTTGTAACGGCCTGCCAGTTTTTCACAGGGCGCAATCATAAATATTGGATCAGCCAAAGAAACTCGTCGAAAGCGTTTTTATTCATATGTATGTTGAGCTGCCGGTAACCGATCTGTGTCACGAGGCGCGCGGAATATTGAAAAATGGGCTAAGAAAGCACTTCTTGTGCATTTAATTTCTCATTTCTGAAATTACTGATTGTGAACTTGCTGAACCAAATTATCGTGGAGCACGGAAAAAAGTTAAACGTAGAGACCCGAATAAGCATCGCATAGACTGGAAAACGAGTCTGAAATAAATAATCGTATAGATACGGCTATTCGGAACTCGAGAGTACTCAGATGACATGTAATTTTTGGTTTTGCAAGTAATTGACAGTTCCTTATTCTAATATCATGTTCGGTGCATAAAATGCCAAGCAGTGACAAGCCAACTTGTAGAACCTTGTCTCAAGCAATAACGAACTGTAAATTCTCTCAAAGCCTTCAAATGACTAAGGAACAATTGAGACCAATTTCATAACATGAAAATGTTTTAAATTAAAAACCGTTTTCTGTGTTGGAAGGTGGGCTTATTGCCACCTTTTTAAATCTTTGACGGAATCCAACGTCTCCAAACGCTAGAGGTATCTATAATGCTAGTTGCGCACTAAATGATAGTTGCATCATTTACAGGAAGTAGCAGCTGCCCTGGATATTGTGCTTTAACCAGAGTCAGCTCCACATGATCAGCAGTCATACTCCATAAATTGGCATATCGAGAGTGCGTGTGTACATGCAAGAACCCATTCTGCGAGCCGTGAGCCATTACTAGTTTGCACTGACCTTGAACAGAATGAAACTTTGGCCACACATTAAACAAGAGCAACGCGGAGCGTTGAAATGCGCCCACAATTGCACCGCATACGGTATCCTTCTAGGGTTGTTTATTGGTACCATAAAGTGGCCAGTAGAGGGCATACTTTGCAAAATGGAAAGGCATGGTCATTGTCTCCTCAGTAGGCTAGGGGCAAAATGTGAGTAGTCTTCAAAATACAAGCACATCCTAAACACCAGTTGCTTAAACCACCAAAGAAACATAGAATTAAAAACAAATTTACCAACATACGAGATTAGCACAGCATTAGAATGCCAGAAACAAATTTCTACTTGGAACTTTTCCTTCACAGTCACGAAGTAACAAAGTATACACCTGAAGACCTATGAAAATACAGAGGTCAATGTAAAATACTAAAATTGCCACTAGAGGCAAATACTAAAATTGCCACTAGAGGCATACCGGTAATCAGAATCATCCTAAAGTCGTCATCGTCCGTTGTCAACATCACATAAATACACTTGCTAAATTTAGTAAAGATCCTGCAAACGGTTTGGGAGATACAGCCATGGGC
>NMRA01000045.1:371557-405130 GCA_002633005.1 Phoronis australis | reverse complement strand
AGAGGTTTGGTTGATAGAGGGGTGGACGCCAAAAAACAGACTCAAAAACAGTGAAAATGGCCACTGGGTGTCGCAAACTAGGTCGAATCCATCCGAAAACAAGAGGATAGCGTCATCACACTAATAGGTGCCTACATACCAAATTTCATGAAAATCCGTTAAGGACTTGTGAAGATAGAGGTAAACGTAAAAAAATAAAATTGCCACTAGGGGGCACACTGGTAGGCGGATCCGTCCAAAAGTCGTCATCGTCTGTTGCTAAATAAATACACTTTAATTATTAAATTTCGTAAAGATCCTGCAAACGGTTTAGGAGATACAGCCATAGGCGCAAAAAAAACATAACTGCCACTAGGAGGCGCCACAGTAGTCCAAATCGTCTGAAAATCATTGTCATCTGTCTTCTTTATAATAAGCACATACATGCCAATTTTCACAATCATCCTTTGAGCGGTTTGGTTGATAGAGGGGTGGACGCAAAAATACAGACTCGAAAACAATAAAAATGGCCACTAGGTGGCACAAACTATGTCGAATCCATCTGAAAACAAAAGGATAGCGTCATCTCACTAATAGGTGCCTACACACCAAATTTCATGAAAATTCGTTCAGGACTTTTGAAGATAGAAAGGTAAGCGTAAAAAAATAAAATTGCCACTAGGGGGCACACCGGTAGTCGGATCCGTCCAAAAGTTAACATGTTCCGTTGTTAACATCATATAAATTCCCCCCCCCCCAAATAATTTTTGCCACGGGTCTGTATCCTGATGTTTGAGTACTGCAATTCGGCAAGGTGTCAAACTTCAGTGCTATGCCAGAAGCTCAAATTAAATAACTGTGCGGATCAGACCGCGTATGAACCTCCCCAAGCTAGCCTTATATACACAGACTACTTACCGCGCTTTGTCCCAGCAAAGGGTTCATATCAGGTGACTGTAGCTACCTAACAGGTGATTCGACAATAAGTATGTAACTTAGAACAATGTCTCGTAACACTCAGGACGTCTCTCCGTCTACACGACCAGCGTACTCCGCACCAATGAGATATATAGCTCATTGCTCCGCGCAACAGGAATTTGTACACAACAATAATACCTCTCACGCGTCCTATCTACATTGGCTCTGTGTTATAAATGTCGGGCTGATTCTCACCAATTTCCCTCTACAGTTTCAACTCCATACTACAGCGGTTTCCAATCTAGATAGTCTATTGTAGTCCCGTTTAGACATCAACTTTTGGCCCGGTGCAACTGACACGGAGCAAATTGATCTGTGTCAAGCGGCCGTTTACACACACAACTCACTAACTGTGGCAAGACGGANTGAAACTACAATAAAATCCTTTAACTGAGCACCACACAGTGTTAATGTGGCGATTGTAGCATGCGCATCATCTGCACAATTTACAACCTGGTTGAAAGCAATAGTGACTCTTCTCAAGCCTTGAAATCAACCCCAATCTGAGCAAGGAACAAATTAAATTGATTTTATAACAGCAAGTGACCAGCATCGAATGTTGGATTTTAACAGAAGGTATGGGCTTTTTACCCTTTCACAGGAAATGAAAAACGCCATCAGATCAAACCACACTTCAAGTTAACTACAGACATTTACAAGAAAAATCAATTGCTTGATAAGAAAATTGGCAGGTCATCTATTTTCAATTTTCCTATTTCTAATTTTATTCGATTTATTACAAAAATTAAGGTGTTTACTGAAAAATGAGAAATACCAGCCCAGTCCTTTCCCTTCTCTGCCGCGGCACAGCTTTCCACTGTAGCAACACACAACTTTTTCTCCACAAGTTGCTTGTTGCACTTCAGTTTACCCATGGGATTGAGAAAATGACGCTGTCTCATGGTGACCCCTAGTCCACAAGTGACTGAGCATGGTGACCAGTCAGAAAATGGTGTCGAGGCGCAAATAGTTCCAGCGTCTTCGCATTCATTTTCTGGCGCTATGCACCTATCGGTTTCCTTGAGTGTCAATCCACACATGGAGTCGACACCAGGCATGAGGTATTGGCGCATACGAAATCTCATGCCAATGCCGCAAGTAACGGAGCAGTCACTCCACTCGGTCCAGTTTGATGTCCTACATTTCATCATTAACTCTGCAAGACACGAAGTATATATAGGGGAGCAAACACCATGGACCAAACAAGTGTAGCGACCTTAAAAGGGGACTGTAGTCAAAATAATGTTGCAGTTAATCGGTTCAAACATACAAATAAAACTCACATTTGCCTGACTTGCATGCCAAACTAAAGCCAATTCGAATTCATGGTCAAAACACTGAATTCTGAAAGCGATCGCTGATTGGCTGATGCGTCAGTGACGTGAACGGCGGGGTATCGGCTGCTTTACACATTCATTGCTTATGTCATATTTGAAGAGTTTACATCGTAATTTATCATTGTATCAATCGTCCTTATTTTTATTGTTTGCCACAGTGCTGTAAAAGGTTCGCTATGCCTTTTTGTAGGGCACCTGGTTGCTCAAACTCTTCGAAAAAGGCGTCTTCTAAACGGATGGTCATCGCATACCATCGCCGGGTTACCCAAGCCTTGGCCCAAAGCTCAGTGTAGATATGGGACTACAGGTTTTAGCCGATATGGGTAAAAATGTACAAATAAAATCCGACTCAATAAATGTCATTAAAACTAAGTCATCCTAGTAAACCTAGGAACCAGGTTCCTAGAGTAAACTAACTTCTGTATTTACCGGTGTTGGAAATGTTAGCGATCGTTCATCGGCTGCTGCTAGTAAAATTGTGATGTGTTCTCGGCTTTTTGCGATTACGTCACCTGACCTTTACCAGTTTCTTTTCCCCCTGATTCTTTTATCAAGTGTTCGTCGCTGACGGTACCTAGGTTGCGTACATGTTATAACAAATTATCGGAGCTTGTTTCATTTTGTTTCAAGTTTTTAGTATTTTTACATCAGCAAACCGAATTTTAGAACAACCTTGGTGCTGCGAAGCTGTTATCATGTCCCGAAAGACGTCTCAAATTTTTATGAAATGGCGCGTGCGCCGTGTCACGAGCGTGCTGTTCTTGAAACGGACGACACACTTCTTTGTTAAAAAGGCGGCAAATTATGCTACCAAATGACGTTTATTTGATTGTTTTCCATTTAAACGGCTGCAACGAACAATGGGAGTGTCGGGTGACTATACCAGATTTTGCATGCGCCCCCGCCGGTCCGTTAGCTTTATATGTTGATGTAGCCTAAGTTTTACGACGAGGTGACGAGCATAACTGAGTCAACTATACCCGGGTAGTCAACGGCTGTCTGAAATTTCGGGGTTAACGGAGCTCAACACACAGTGGTACGATAGTCTTCATACAGCTACAGTAGGTAACTTACCAACCCTTCAAGTTTACAGAGCTGCCGGAGTATTGGCTGACAGCTGGCTGACTGGATGGCTAGAGTCCACATTGCCCTCGGCACAGTCACTGACACCAGTTGCACCGGCAAATTTTCGTCTGACGATGACGATGACTGGGTATCACTTTGTGTTGCCTCGGCTCAAACAGGTATCCCTGGTGACCCGACATTTCACACTAAAATTTCTTATTCCGACAATATGAAAAACGCTACTTGATTGCACGCTAACATAGGACAATGACTTTGCCCCCGCCAAATACGTCACGAGACTAAGCAGCGCTCCAAGCCGATAATTTTTTAGCTTCGTTAGAGAATATAAGTTTAATTTTTGGTGTTGAATTATTTGTGAAATTAATTAACAATTCATAGAAAACTATCCAGAATTTATTCAGAATAAATTACAGTTCCCTTTTAAGGGGTCAATGTTTAGCAATAGACAGGAGAAGCACGACCCTTTGTGCCTGTCACCTGTCTACTTACTGCACATTGGGCGAGCGTAAAGGAAGAGCCCGTTCCAAAGAGTCTACACGGGGCAAAACTTAGTTCTGCATGCATACAGAACAGAAAGTCTGCATACCAGAGCACTGCACTATAATCCCCCCGCCTACCTTTCCTACTGCCAAAAAGTGGACTTCACATGCAACCCACCTGAATGCGAATGACAAACTTAAGTACCTGTCCCCAGATAGTCTATTTTTTATGTACAAACTGGAGCGCTAATAACAGTTTACGGCATCATACAACCACTTTATCTTAGTTTATCATCCAACAGAAAAACCTGTTGAAAGATTTTTTTCTTAAAATTCATTGGTGTTGCCTAATCTCAAATTTGGAATCAAACCTGTGGCAGCTAGATATTATGTCGACCATGTTATACGTATATACACAGAAGCAGTTTCAACTGTCAGATGACATACGTAACCATTCAGAACCATATAGAATTTTCAAGTTTCAGTTAACAAATATGATTTTATAGCCTTTTTCGTTAGTGCACATTAATTTTCCAGTTTTCTCAAAATCTATTTGGCACTGGGAAGAGGATCTCACACCTGACAGTTGGCAAAGAAAAAATTCAAAAAAAAAATTTCAAATTTAGCTTCAATAGGATGAGACTACAAACCTTTATCCATCATGATCTTCTTTTCCATGTCACTAACGCCACCAAATCCACTGGAAAACACCTCGCCATCATCTTCTTCACACGCTGGGCCACGAGGGGGCAGGCGGCGTATTCGCAGAATCGCCACTGGCTTCACGGGGTGCTTACCGTAGAAAGGAGCGCGAGGATTATCTGGTCGAGTGTTGGTGATTGGCTGAATGGGAGCACGAGGGATTGTGGGAAGATTTGGCGACTGGAATATCAGAATGAATCGTCACTATACGTGAAGTTGACAAAAGCTATTTATCAAAACCTTGACAAGAATTCCCAAATAGATTTTTTGATTTAATAGGGTAGAGGTATTTAGCAAACTTTATAGGGAAACAAAAGTTATCATATCTTACCAGATATGTGTAACACCAAAACTGCTTCATCAGAGTGAAAATGCAAAATAGCTAATTACCAGGATGTTGCTGCAAGATTTATGAACCGAAAACGTAATTCTAAATCAAAAACCAGCAAGCCTTCCATTCAACTTTCCACTTAGGGCTGTTCCAGCAAAATCTGTATGGGAGGGGGGGGGAAGGCACCTTTATTTTGTACCCACCACCCATATTTTTCATTTATTTCTCCAACCCATGACCCATAATTTTTAAATTATTTTTAATAGGTTAAAATATAAAATCCAACACTTACAAACAAATTGCCTCCAGGAGGACCTGTTAAGAAATTAGATGATTGACAGACAAGAACTAGTTGTCTTGTCCAATATTGTCAAAAACTAAAGTAGCCTGTGGGCAATACTTTTGGCAGCCACCAGGTGTCTCTGTTCACCATGCGTCTATAATTTCAATGAACATTTTTTCAATTATAAGGATCTATGAATCTCAAACTGTCTTCACGAACTCTTTTATACTTCTATGTCAAGTGAATATTGGAACTTGTTTATCTTACTCCTCATACTTTTTATTTAAAAATCATCAATTTTCTTATATTAACACCAGTTTAGTGTTGCATAACTTTTCAATTCAATAGGACTGCAGACAGTTGGCTCAAATCAAGTTGCCCATGACCTGATTAACGGCTTAGTGAACATATTGCACTCTGTTCACTGGCAATATGGGCTTTTTTGTATTGGGATAAGTTAGGATATATGCCAATTGCATTTTTTTGAGTTTACACGGCTGAAGTATCCAACCTGTCAACATTAACAGGTCAAAAAATACCACCCATTTTTAATGCATCACTTCTTTAATACAGGAACGACCACCCATAATTTTTTTTTCTGAAGACCACCACCCATGAATTTTTATTTCTACTGCCGTCCCCCCCCCCTGCCACACGGATTTTACTGGAACAGCCCTTATCGTGTCTATGACACACTAGCCTACTGGCTTGCTGTCAATGGGTACTTAGTGCTACAAGCCGAATTTTAGTACTAATACACATATTTTGGGTATAGCACACAGGTCAACCTTACATAATTATGTTTTAGACAAAAACAAAGACAAAGTTTTCTTGGAGTACTGATTGGCTTCAGAAAATAAAGAACGTCAAATGTTGCCGCAAAAATGTAGCTAACATGAGGAAATGCTCGAGTAACGATATGTATAGAGATTTGTGTGAGCAACAAATCAAGTGATCATAAAATAAAAGCTGCGACACCTAAATGACTGACAAAAGTCTTTCCTGAACACTGACTATATATGTAATGCCACTGTCAGTTCCAGCATCCCATGGGTAGAGTGGAATGTCCTGATCTCCCGCCCAGGTACCATTGGGCAAACATAAGTTGAGATTGCTCACACCTGAAAAACAATTATACAAGGTGTATGATTGACAAAAGAAAAATCAAGCGATAAGACTGTTTTTCTTACAACACGTTATCAAGTTGACAAGGTTTTTTCACTTTCCACTTCAATAGTTACTGCAAGGCTGCACAAACAATAAGATCCATGCAAAGCTTCATTACTAAACTAAAAGCAACTACTGGAGGTAACTGATCACGATTGTTAACAGTGGTTCCAGTTTTTTCAGATATCTTTTAAACCCTGAATGTCAATCAATAATATGGCACGGTTTTTGAATCTACGATCACTAAAAAAGCATATGGTGTGCAAGAAAATAAGATTGCAATAACACGATCAAGACATTTTGTCTGAAATTTTTTTTATAGAGATCAACTTAACATCTGCTGTAACTAAAACTTGCGCAAAACTTGGGGATTTATTTTTGCACATTCTATTAGCTACAAATGTGACTTGAGTTTTTATACCAGTATCTCGGTTATCAAGCGAAAAGTTTTGTTTATAAGAACTGGGCAATATAGAGTGCTGGACATTGAGGTACAATCTGCGACTTCACACTAGTAGTGTCCATGACCACCGGAAATTTACAAGAGACTCTGCTTGAGTACCGACCAAACACATCACATGAATTTGGAAACATTACTTGGAGCAAGGCAAATAATTGTTTAATTTCAAAAAAGTGTTTCAAGTTTGGTATCGTGGTAAAATTTTACCAATTTCAGACAAAAATAATAACCACAATTACCCTGTTTTAGTTTCACAAGGTCTCCTTATGCTTTATGAAAGTCCACAAATTTTCAAAATATTTTTCTGATGGTAGCTACAGCACTGAACTTGAACATGGTAAAACATTAATTTGATGCTACATATTTTTTTTAAAAAATATGGAAAATAAAATTTAACTTTTCCACCATATCATGTCCTAAATTAGCAAGTCGTGGGCCTTCGCAACTACAGGCAGTAGTTGGGCCTACTGTAAGCCCTAGTTGGACCTACAGATAGCACAAGCTGAACCTACTGTAAGCACTAACTAGCTGGACCTACTGTAAGCAGTAGCTGGACCAACTGTAAGCAGTAGCTGGACCTACTGTAACCACCAGTTTGATCAAATGTAAGCACTAGTTGAACCTACACTAAGCACTAGTTGGACCTACGGTAAGCAGTAGTTAGACCTATTGTAAGCACCAGCTGAACCTACTGTAAGCCCTAATTGGACCTACTGATAGCACAAGCTGAACCTACTGTAAGCACTAGCAGGACCTACTGTAAGCACTACCTGAACCTACGGTAAGCACTAGTTGAACCTACGGTAAGCACTAGTTGAACCTACGGTAAGCACTAGCTGAACCTACGGTAAGCACTAGTTGAACCTACAGTAAGCAGTAGCTGGACCTGTTGTAAGACATTGCTATACCAACTGTAAGCACTAGCGATGACCACATACCAGTACACCAGTCAGGACTGGGGCCCAACATGGTAACCAGGGACATCAGATGATTCTTCTTGTCGACACTGAATCTAGCTGTGGCTTTCTTCACAATCTCTGTCACACCCCATAAGCCTGGTGTTATGATAACAGTACGAACATCTTTTGCCTAGCAACCAACAATGTCAAGGTCAGTGGATCTTGTTTCTAACACATTCTCGCTACTTCATGGTTTCCACTCTCATAATGCCTTCACTCCCCACAGGTTCGTTATTAGGATGCATTATATTTACCCACCATATGTATAGACAAACGATACGTTTTTGCTAATGACTCATGACAAGAACTTCACACGACACTTGGCTGGTTTGTGACCCAATACAATTGGTCTATTGAGCTGTGACCTAGGCAGAATCAATGAAGTGGAATACCAGTGCCGTTGCCGCAAGAAAATTGGTGTAAAAAATCCCATGTATTTTTCAAGCACATTCTTACTGAGTGCAGCTTCAACAGGTAAAAAATAGCTGACTTCATAGCAAGATAAATTCAGAACGACGTAGCTCACAAAGCTAAATCATAATAACTTTGAGCTTCATTTCAACCAATAAACAAGAAGAAACAAGGAGATATAATTTGCCTAATTTCAAGATTCGTTTTTTGTACACATTGCTAATTGAATCAAAACATTCAACATTTGCCATTGTGTTAAACTTGCTGTACTGATGTAATAGTTAGATTATCTAAATGGCACTTTACAATCATACTATTGTCAAAGGTTGGACAAAATCCTAATTGAAATGTACTTTCACACAGAAGAGCATTTCGCTATACCGATGTGTGAAAAGAAAGGAGGTCAAAATTCTAGAAAATTAAGATTGAATTGCAAAATACACTTAAGTACTTTACAAATACTTTTCTGAAAGTTTGATCAATGTCCGATACGAAATTTAGGCATTACCCACAACAGAGCATTATCCTTCGTAGAGACTCATGGACAAAAGACAAAATGACGCCTCTTTTACTTTAATTATTTTCTTCATCTCTGGTGATGGATAAAATACCTGCCACGGGCTATAACAGGTTAAAACATCTTCAGTTTGGTCTTGGTTTTTATCCTCATTCCGTTCAGAGTTCTCATGATTCAGGGCATTAGAAAACAACTTGATTTTGACAATGACTGAAGACATGTTCACAAAATTATCCTTAATGTTAAAACTTTGCTAAAGACCAAAAGCCCTCTTTGTTTTGAAATGCGAGTTTTGAAACGATGTAATTGACATGTGAGAATGCGATTCACAAGAAAAGAAATATACCAATCACAAAACTGGAGGACTTGGGAAATTTAGCTGGAAAAAATATACCACCTATAGTTCAAGAAGAACCAATCAGAGACAACACTTGTAAACCTGATATCATTGATTCCAAACTGAACCCGACTTTCTAAGCAACTTCCACTACACAATACAACACTATGAAACACCATTCAGGAGGCAGTGTAAATAAAATCGATAAATATACTAAAAACTTTTTCATTTCAATAACAAAAACAAATGATAACAATTATACACCAACCGACAATTTATTCAGCACCTACAGCTGGGATTCACCTACATTTCCCCATATTTCTCTCTCCAGGATCCGGACTTGTCCGTGTTCGCACACCTCCTTCACACCATTTGTAGATAAACCACCATACTCCCAGATGGAGTAAGCCCTAGTGTGCGATGCTCCCACAATATTCGACCAGTGGAGGAGGGGTTCTGGGAACAAACCAAAATCTTGAGATGGATAAATGCGGTGATAAGCACTTACAGGGTGTCCCACATTTTGAGAACTGAACAACAGGCATCAAACTGATTCTCTAAGTGACTATTGCCATAATGACATGTGACTAGAGATTATGCTAAGAAGGCTAGTTTCTTGCAAATTTGGCCAGATCATGAAAATTTGTGTCAGTGAGTATGTGTCAAACCAGCATACACTGACAAAATGGCTCACTGAAGTAATTGGTTGGCAAGGCTGGGATGAAAAACTGAGACAAATTATGTAAACACATTCAAATTATGTAAACACATTCGATAAGCCAAGATTTCTGGCCACACCTTGCAAGGGTCTAGCATTACAAAACATACTTCAGATTTATGGCTATTGTCAATATAATACAGTTTTACGGAATAATGGAGACAATCCAAAAGACTGAATTCCTCACAATATCGACTTTGAGAAACACTTTTTAACTTGGAATGCAAGCATAAGTTTCTCAAATTTCAGACATACTTTGTTAATTGTATCTAAAGGGTGCAATAAAAAGTTAACAATGAATACTAGGAAATAGTTTTAGAGGAAATTAAAGGTGGTTTTCTTAATTTCAGAAACCAGAAATTTATTTTGAAAGGTACAGAAATATGGAAAAGGAAAAAATGTCACAGCTGACTCCAATGTGCAAAGAAACGACGAATGTTTTTTCAGACTCCCAGAGTGTTCGTGTGTTCTAAAAATTGAGCACTTCCCCTTCAACTACTGCATTCTCTGTTCAAACTGAACAGAATTTACACTGAGAAATGTAGAAGTCATATTTTAACAGAACCGTTTTATTCTTGGCACATCAGTTTTCTTGAAAAATCCTCGATCTCTGCAGTGGAACTGTACAATTGGTGTTGTTTGGTGTTAAAAACAGCAATTGGCACCAGCTGTAACATTTTTCCTAACTTTTATTCATTGTTAAGCCTGCTGTGAGATTCCCGGAATAATTATTCACTCATTTAGTTTCTCACAAAACCATTTGCTGGTACACGTATTTCAGAATACCTCTGTTAACATTTTAGAGACACCCAGTATATCCCCATTCATTCAAATACATGACCTTTAATTTGAGGAAAACAATTAACTTTCATGAACTCAACACATTTTACATATGAAAGGCACAAAAAACAGCTGGTATCCATTAACTATAGGAAAACATATGCTTTAACAACTATGCCTCAGATGGCTTTGTAGAATGTGCCCATTATACAACCTATGTATGATATGGGTTGTTATCAGGCTATAACATGACTGCTTGCAATTAGTCTACCATAGTGTCCTGATGGGAAGTCCTTGGGGTGTGTCTGGCGTGACCACAGTCCTTGGAATTCAAGAGAGTACTTGGCAACACCACAAGCATTGCATTCTGGGAGCGGGGTTGTCGTTTCTACCTCCACTGTAAGACAATAGATGAGTTTATGAGAGCTTGCCGTATAGCCAAAATCAAACTTGTCAGAAGTACGACAGATAAATGGCAAAAGTATCAGACCAAAGTATGGACTCAGAATAAGCTCAGAGAACACCCTATAACCTTTTATATGGAAAGTCAGCATGGGAAAACTGGATTTGTTTACATCCATTCGTCATGAGAGTGGAGACATTTTGCCAGATTACCTTACTTTTGGTTTGTGTACTGCAGATGGAGACATAATATAAACAACAGAAGTAGTTTATAAATCACCTCCAATAGGTGGCATAATAGCTACTTGACTTAACTGTGCTTAGGACCAGTACACAGTACTAGCGCACAAGAAACGCATGCACACTTACAGATCAACAGAAAATATAACTTGTGTGTTGATTTGAGGCTGCAACTCTGAGCTTGTGCTATAAATTCCAGTTGCATGGATTTAAACTGTAATTTTTACATCCACACAACGGACAGGATCATATAAGCAGTATACACTGGCAGATTTAGAGGGGGGCCAAGGAGGCCATGCCCCCAACCCTAAAATTCTCCCAGATTCCATTTGGCAGTTCGGGGATGCGAATGTCTGACGGGCAAAATTCTGCCTAATACTCTGCCCTGGCCCCACCTAACTCAAAATCCTGGATCCGCCCCTGGTATATGCAGAATCATATAATGTCGCAAATTTGATGACGTGTTATTTCGCTTCTCTTAGTGGGGTCTGGCCTCCCAGCGGAACACAGCCGGAGGGAGCCCCACCTAGTGTTCGAGTTAGCCCTAATAAAAATATTTTAAAAAGAAATGGAAATTAGACAGAAATATATTAGAATGCTTATCACAGTTGTCTTTTTAATGAAAAACTTTTGAATGTTCTTTTTAAGTGTTATGCCATTCTTGTGAAAAGTGACGAATAACAGAAAAACATGCACTCATGTATTTATCGCTTAAAATATTTTAATATTTTAAAAGGACCATTAACTTTGGAGCAAATTCTGTGTGTGGGAATATGCAAGTTTTAATAGCCCCACCACTGATGTCTGTGGGATATTTCACAATAATTGGCTCTGACACCAACACACTGCAGCCTAAACAATGTGCACTTGGCACACATCAAAATAAACTTACAGTAGCCATATTTCATAATTAACAGTTTATTTTATGGATGCTCAAGTAAACATCCTGTCCCTCCGTATCAACAGGGGACTTTCAATTGCCAGACAACAGCTAGCACACATTAGTTCCAGACATGACAAACAATAAACACTCTTATCAGCACTAACTGTTTCTGCTTCTATAAGAAGAAAAGCCTGAAACATGAAAATATCAAAACTTTGTATAACCTTGTAAAATGCTGTCATAGTTTCAATTCCAAACAATTGGAAAAAAACAAAATTACAAAAACAAGGATTCATCAATTTAAAACTTGCCTTTATTCCACAACTCTTTTTGTGACATGTTGCAAAATTTAATCAAAACACTCAATGCTCATGCATGTACGAGACAGAGTGTCTGCAGGTAATGTCATATTACTGAAACAGCAATCAATATAACTTTAAGACGATTTTTATTTTTAAGCCAAAAGCTGCACGATTCATGGACCTATGATAACTCTTCACCTATTCAGCATACAATAACGAAAAGAGTTGAATTTTACTTTGTTAGAAGACTCAACAAAAATAAGCATTAAAAAAATTGATCATCAGCTGACAAAAATAACAAGTAGAAAATCATGATTTAAAGCACTAAAGCAAGGTTTGGAAAAATGACACTGCAATTAATTTTGCACAAAATACAATAACCACCAAATTTCACAGAACTTCCCTCGAGCTTAAAAAGATTGCCACACACAAATGGACAACAAAATGATCTTCACTAGATACATAGTTTATAACTTTCTCAGTCAGGTAATCCGAATCTCCCCCCCCCCCCGGAATGTTGCTTCTCAAGGGTAAGTTCTGCTTGGATTGTAAACACAGGATGACAAGAACAGGCAAATCATCTTACCTTCTTCACACAACACCAGTGTCAGACCACCATCATCCTTGTACCAAATGTCTTGTAGCTGAACCACGGTAGCTCTGAAATTAATCAATAATGATTTTACCTCCTGATCACACAGGACAGAGGAACATTCTGTGTGCGTGTAGTTAAGCTCATACGTCAAAATCCGAAATTGCGCATTTTTGCAACGTAATTTGTCTACTTTCACCCTAAGCTGCATGTGCCTAAGATCTGGCCTAGAATTATGTGCAGGGGGACTGATGATGAACAGGCAAAATCTGACCAATTGAGCACACAATATAGCGGCCAAGTGAAATTTTCTTATTTGTTTCATAAAAGATATGTAGCATCAAACTGCATGCTCCTAAGTATACTAATGTATAGCAGGAACTAAATGACAATGCTATTTTAACATAATTTATGCTAAACACAGCGCAGTTGTCTTTACTGACAACTTGTGATGTGAAAACCAAAATTCTGCAAATATGTGACCTCTGCACAAACGATGTACCTGATGCACATCACGATACTTACTGGACACGGTTCAGTGATGGATCATTTTTGCCACAAAACTCGTTCTTAAAACATTTAGCAATTTCCAACATTCGTCATATTCACACCGCCCCAATGTTGTGTTTCTAATTTGGTCAATCACAGAGACAAAGAATTAGCCTGCAAGTTCCACTTTAATGCTTTGCCACAGTATTGTAGCATAGCTACTACCATCAGAAAATATTTTGAAAGAAATGTAGGCATTTACATCAATGTTAATTTAAAAGACATTAAAACACAAATAAGGGCTATTCTGCACCATGTAGGTATCTGCACCATGTAGGTATCTGCACCATGTAGGTATCTGCACCATGTAGGTATCTGCACCATGTAGGTATCTGCACCATGTAGGTATCTGCACCATGTAGGAATATTCCTAGGTGTTAATTAAAACTTAGGACTGGTCACATGGCTCCATTTAGATTCCATGAAAATAAGTCGAACAAGTTATGATGTACGTTTTAGGTATACATCACAGTATTTTGTGCCATCCGCCTAAAATTTTCAAACTTAAGGCACAAACAAAATATCATTTGCTTGAGTAGAAAATACATTAAATTCAATGGATTCAAATGAATGCAATATGTTGATTATGGTTTTCTGACTTTACAGCCATCTTAACTTTTTTGAATAACAACTTATAAAATAATTATTTCCAAGTAACACATGGGCAACAGCTATATAGCAGATCTTTGAATCAAGTGTAATAAGAATTTGTGAAGATCAACCATTAATTGGTCAATCTAATTATATTGATTACTAACTTATGTCATGTCTGCAACAATCTGATTGACAAATAAAGTTAATTTTCAAACTGGCTGCTTTATCAAATGTAGTAAGAATTTGTAAGGACCAGTTATTAATTGGTAAATCTAATTACATTGATTGATAACTTATGTCATGTCTGTCAACAACAGTCTGATTGACAAAAGTTAATTTTCAAGAAAAGTAATAACTCAAACTTGTTTCTTTTTTCAATTCATCTTTCTCCTCCATAGAAGCATCAAAATATATTGTTCATACCAAAGTATCTCACAGCATTTATTAATGAAACAATAACAAAAAATGTCATGTCCCCGAAGACAAAATGGCTGCTTCCTATCTCACTAAATCTCCAACATTTAAGCACTAGGGACATTCCAGAGTATTTTGCGTAGAACAGAGGGAACAATTCAATAGATTAACTGTCTGTAATTTTTAGATTAGTTAACTTTCTTGCTTATGTGTTTTAGTACAAGTTTCAGAAAGATTCAGAAAACATAAAATGTGAGTGCCCCTTTTTCATGACTGTAACGGAGGGGAACAATTTCAAATTTTGAGAAAGGGATCATGTTGCAGATTTCTATTGAAGTTACTAAACAAAATCAAAAAGCAATTGCAATGAAAGACGCTACCATATGACACTAATGCCAAAAATAATCAGTTTTGCATTTTGGGTAAATCCAAAAATGTTAACCCCACCTAGTGTTACAAGGAGGGCATTTTCATAACTTTGACAAAGTAGGATATTTTACCATAAAAAATCACTTCCACAGTTTGTAGTGAGTATAACTCTGTTAGTCATACATTTTATCACCGAAAGAGTTAAAAAACTTGCATTTCATCAAACAAAATATACAGGTTGCTGAATTTATAGTATGGAATTTGTTAAAACCTCAAATAATCTCTCCTGCACAACAAGTTATCAAATAAAGTTTTTCTAAAACATACTCTTTAAACAGAACAGACTTTTAAGTCTGAAGTCACTTTCAAAAAAACCCTATTTCATTTTGTGTCACGTCCGCAATGTGTCAAGCACTGAGCATGTTACGGATACCGTAATTCTTCACATAGTTTGGACAAAAATAACTGACAAAAAATCATTTTATATTTTTTAAAGGACTGATTACCTTGGTACAAACAATGAAAATTTTACCAAATGTTGTTTTACGATGCACACACAGAACAAATCAAACAGACTAGAAAACTTTATCTTCACAGTTGCTGAGAAAGTTGGCAAAATAAGATTTCAATAATGTCTGCCGTATTGTGTGCTGATAGAGGAAGAAAAACAAACCTCTTCCATGGAGTTCCACCCCCTATGCCCAGTGCTGTAGTGGTACAATTAGAGGTAAGTAGGCGCCCAAAGCCCACCGTATCACCTTGAGCACTGAACGTAACTTACGGTGCATAGGCGCTACGTTCAAATGCCAAAAGGTGGTTGGCTGCGCCTAGGTGCGCCTACGCCCCACTACAGCACTGCCTATGCCTGTAATACTGTCGTATGAGATTTCAGATCCCACATTACAAATTGATTCCAGCCGTTAAGATACACATTCTGTCAATATACACATTCTGCCAAGATACACATTCTGTGGTATCTAGTGCACACACGCAATTCAAAAAACATCTGTCAAACAGGAACAACCCGCAGACTGATGCAAGGCAATTTGTTTAAAAGCAAATCCTTGAAAACAATAATATTGAGCATGCTGTAGCAAAAATGCAGTAAGTCACTAGTCACTCTAGGGAATCAACTAGTTACACTACTATAAGGCACTAAAATTGATCACACATTTTATAGAATCAAACGGGGAATATCAATATACAGACCTTTCCATGTCATACTTCAACACTTGTCTTACAATACACCCAATTTGATTAACATGTTTAGTTTGCAAATGGACCTCAGCATCAATTCAAGTCACAGGGAATGTAGGCTTGGCAAGTCACCAATTGTTGTAACCATCACTAACTAATTTACTTGTACGCCATACTTGCTGTGGCAGCTGTGTACTGAAATACCTTGCACTGAATTTCACTACCATTTGTGTCCACAAATTTCCATAACAAATATCTCTGGTTCAGACAGCAGAAGATTATAAATCCAGATATTTATCTAGTTCATTGTTAAGCATTAGCACAGTCTTGGTCCAGCACCACACAGCAATTTATGCCCCATAAAGTATCAAGTTGAACACTTTACTACCAACTGAGATACTAGTAAACGAATTGAAACCAACTCCATCATTTTGGCCAATATTTATGGCATTTTCTTTCTGAGAGAAAATGATCTTAACATCACATTCCACAAGGAACTAAAAATCTCCGAAGTCAAACATTTAGAGTAATTTGTTTCAGTGTATGATATTGCAATTTACGTCTACCTGTGTTTCATTGCTATAGTCAATGCTCATGGGGTAATTGTTCCACTCCACACAAAAGGCACTTAGACTAAGTCCTCACAACAATGACAATTGATAAACAAGTCAAACTAAAATCTAAGCAAAAGAGAAACAGAAGTCGAGTAGGCCAACAAAAACAGAGAAGTGGCACACAGATGAAAATTCTCCAAATGGTCAATGAACAGATGGTCAGATTGAAAAGCAGTCACGCAAGTTCTTCACCAATTTGGCAAACTCATGTGAAGGGCAAGTGGAAATATTTGTTTTCACAAAATTCTGAACAAGGGAAATACAAACTGAAAAAATTGTTCTAAGATTAGAATGGTTTGTACAGCAAAATTGTCAATAGCACTAGCTAAGAATTTAACTATTTGTAGGATGGCGGTCGATCTTTCTAAACTCGAAAAAAGATATAATTTTGGCAACTGACTATAACAGAATAATTACGGTTTGCAGATCAATCTTGAAGTGAAGTGAAACCTGCCAGTATCAAGACATATTTGACATTACCTGAACTCCACACATCCACTTCCACTAGGTGGCGCTTGCCAGCTGACACTCACATTACTCACTCGGCTAGGATAAGGATACCTGCGAGTGATTATGTTTTCACATGTGTCATTAAACTTGACTTCGTCATCGCTGGAAATCTGAAAAAGAAATTCTTCGCTTGTAAATCATATTCCTTTGCTCTCCAATTGCTCAATCTTACAATCTGTAAATAAATTACTTATTAGGACACCAAAGCCCATTTAACCCTAAACTGACTCAGTCACCGGCTAATTGCACAACTAGCATTTCCATAGAAAGATGACAGCATTTTTAATAACCGTAAGCCATTTTTACACGAGGAACATTTGCCTCGGTTCATGATCACCTACCAGCCTTTTCATCTGGGACCATGTCAGCAAATTTCAAATTTCAAATAAGGCTGGCATCTAGGTTTCAAAATAAAACTAGTTGGATAAGTTTGATTAGTTCGAAGCCAGATAAGTTTGATGCTGGTCAGGTTGCTTGTCAAAACAAACCCACAAAATGCCATCATGATGACGTACTAGTACTCGCCCGTTTTCCATGACTTTTTTGACTTCCAGAAAGAATATGAAACTGTTCATTCTTCAGTGTTGGAAATTCTAGTAATATTCTCTAAAATCTGCTCTGTTTCATTGTGATAATGATCATTTGTGTTTCATCAACCAACCAGCGTGGTCACAATTTAGGTAAGTCCCATTTTCATGAAGTCCAACGTGGTTGCAATTTAGGTAAGTCCCATTTTCATGGTCAATATTTAATACACACTGTTAGTTAGTCCTCAGTGCTCTTTGAACTACTGCACTGAAATTCCATGATAATTAATTATTGTTTTGAGCATAGGAAGCCAAGACACAAAGCATAAAAAGATAACACCAAGAATAACCTAGAAGTTTCCATGTCTGAACAGATAAGCAATATCCGCACACTGATGGCATAAATTCCAAGACCAAGCACATGGCCAACGGCCAAACAAAAGAGTATTTACAGAACTGAAATAAAGAAGCCAACTGGCCTTACATTACCCTCAGTCTGGGGATTGGCTTTACTAAGAATGGCTTTCAGTATTTGATATGTTGGTTTTATCTTTCAAACTCTGAATCAACCAACATGACCACAAAGCTTCAATATACACCATGTCCAAGACATTTTACATTAGTCCAGACATTTGCCCAATTCATTTCCTGTAATAACGTAGACAGAATTTGCTACCTTTGCCCCATGTTTGGCGCAAACACGACGACCCAAGGCAAAGAACCACTCCATTCTCTAGTGTTTGTTCATTTTCTCCATCAGCAATCAATTTGGGTCAGAGTGTGGTCACCACACTCCAATGGCGAATTTTTCTAGCTGATTTTTAAAATATCCTGCCTGACAAAACTTTGAACACTGAAATATCCAGGACCTAGAGAAAAGGGCAAAATCTCTGAGACTTCCATGTTCAGCATGTAGACATTCACGACCGAAAGGTCCAATGGCACCAAGTTATAGTGCTTAAGGGACGTTGTCCCACTGGTGTCACTTAATGAATTAACACTCCCCATTGTCAAATGAGAAAAACATACTTTAAATATTCCCCTTGTAGCTTCGTCTCTTGACCCTTCACCTACAGCAACCAGCATGAAGTTAGTAAACTTCTGTTTGCCATGGCTACCGCGAATTTGCACTGAAACAGAAGGTGATGTACATGTGTAACACAAGACAACTTAGACTGCAGGGATACATTAGATGATCTTGAGTTAGTGTAACAAACAAACTTAATGTTGGAAATTGTCAAAGGCACCAAGAATCAAAATCAGGCTTGAAAAAGGCATATAAATTGAATTTTTGCAATATAATTGAAATCAATTGAAGTTGCATGCATTTAAAGACTTTGCAAAAATTAACTATGAACAATAGAGATAACATGTCATAATAAAGCAATGTTGTATTTTTGAAAAAAAAAAACCCGCTAAGCTCCACAATCACCATATACGACAGACACATAGATAATGTTGTTATAAGATCACTCTGATAAGTGGCAGTGAACACAAGTCTAGTTGCACCATTGTGTTGCTCAGGACGGGTCCAAAAGCAAACAAAGCAGTTGCAATGTGCGTTATTTTGCTTTTCTTCCGTAATACGATTTTTGCCATTTAAACAATGAAAAAGTTTCAATTTTCTAATACCAGACTCAGTTTTTATACTTCAGACAGTCTAGAAGGGAGGTGAAGTATATTGTCATGAACAGGAAAGGCAGCAGTTATCACTCACGCCCATCTCTGATCCCAAATTCCCAAATAAAAGAAGCTGGTCAAAAAGTCCAGGTACTATGGCAAGTACCCATCCCAACTGATGAGAAGCAACATTAAAAGCCCTTTCACACTAACTTCACTCCAGTATGAGCAGCATCCATGTAAACTACGGAGTTATTTGAACCATTCATACCATGTTTCATAGTTTAAACTTAAGTGAATGATAGTGAAACTATTGCCATCAAAGTACCACGCTGATGAATAAGGTGCCCTTCAAGGTGGGCTGAGAAATGCCGGGTTTTCGTCCTGTGCGCACTAAGATTTTTTAATGTGACAATTTGAGAACATTTACGTGTGATTATTGACATGAAACTGATTTCTAATCAAACTGGTGATTACTTGAGCAAAACATTAGCAAATACTAGTAACAACAATGTCCTGTAATTGTTTACGATAACATTGGCCCGCTGGTGTGAAAGGGCCTTTAGTTGTATTAGGAAATGCTATATAGTGCCTAATGTTCCCTGACAACTCTATGAAATACAAATAATGGTTGTAAGCCCACATTTTCTGAATTTATATTTGTACTCACTGAAAGTGACAGAAACACAAAAACACTATTCAAGAATTTGCATCAACTGAATGAACAAGGGACAAAGACTGACGAAAGTCAATTCAATTCAATTAAGCCACTAATAAAGGAACTGGGGCTTCCCAAAGTGAAGTTAATTAATCTCAGAGCAACTTAAAGAGTTATGTTAAGTCACTTTGAGTCACTTTAAGTTATTTACTGACTGCGAAATCTGACCCTTAATCAATATTTCAGACACTGGCTGTGCAGTTATCAGCAGATTTGTAAGATCAATGCAGCTGTTGACTTCATAAAATAGTTGGCATATCTAGTCAATAAATATCTTGCCTATATATTGATATGAGTCATATATTTTAAGAAGGCATTTCCTCCCTATTCGCAGATTAAAAAATGAAAATTATGAAAAGGGATGTTTAATTGTGACAAGCTGATCTCAGAATTGTCTTTGCTGTAGCACTGTTACAGCAATAGGCCAGTACTGAAATGGCACTGATCACTCTTATTCTAAGGGATTTACATGCAATACATGTGTCAAGAAATTGTTCTGCCTCTTCACATGCAAATGCGCTTGCCATTATTTCTTATCCTAATTATTACTAATTCAACATTGTACCAGGCAAACTTAAATTAATGCATTTTGAGCTCTAATTCTGCAGCAAATCAAATGATACAATGTCCATCTTAGACACTTTCCCCCTTTCCTAGTGACTACAGCCCAAATTGATACAACATAAATACAAAATTATCAGTCTGTTTATTTGGACCACAGCTAAGTGAGTGCACCAAAAATTCTTTTAACAGTTACATGATGAGGTCGATGTTATACTGCTCAAGTCAGTTTTAGCTCTGCAATGTCAGCAACATGGACATAGTCTAAAGCTGCAAGCCACTTAAAAAACCCAAAATTGAATTTGGCATTTTATTCTCTAAATATGGTCTGATAATATTCCTTAACATGATAGGATTCTATTACCGCTACCAACCATTACTCTGTGTGTGTGTGTGTGTGTGTGTGTGTGTGTGTGTGTGTGTGTGTGTGTGTGTGTGTGTGTGTGTGTGTGTGTGTGTGTGTGTGTGNTCATAAAATAGTTGGCATATCTAGTCAATAAATATCTTGCCTATATATTGATATGAGTCATATATTTTAAGAAGGCATTTCCTCCCTATTCACAGATTAAAAAATGAAAATTATGAAAACGGATGTTTAATTGTGACAAGCTGATCTCAGAATTGTCTTTGCTGTAGCACTGTTACAGCAATAGGCCAGTACTGAAATGGCACTGATCACTCTTATTCTAAGGGATTTACATGAAATACATGTGTCAAGAAATTGTTCTGCCTCTTCACATGCAAATGCGCTTGCCATTATTTCTTATCCTAATTATTACGAATTCAACATTGTACCAGGCAAACTTAAATTAATGCACTTTGAGCTCTAATTCTGCAGCAAATCAAATGATACAATGTCCATCTTAGACACTTTCCCCCTTTCCTAGTGAGTAGTGAGTAGTGACTACAGCCCAAATTGATACAACATAAATACAAAATTATCAGTCTGTTTATTTGGACCACAGCTAAGTGAGTGCACCAAAAATTCTTTTAACAGTTACCTGAGTGAGTCAAGAACAACACACTTTGATGAGGTCGATGTTATACTGCTCAAGTCAGTTTTAGCTCTACAATGTCAGCAACATGGACATAGTCTAAAGCTGCAAGCCACTAAAAATCCAAAATTGAATTAGGCATTTTATTCTCTAAACATGGTCTGATAATATTCCTTAACATGATAGGATTCTATTACCACTACCAACCATTACTCTGTGTGTGTGTGTGTTTATGATCTACCGTTAACTCGCAGGTTGATGCACTGGGCACTTAAATTGGGAAACCCTGAGACGGGGGTGGGCGATTACCCAAGCAGTGGGCGCTTAAACCGAAAAATTGGCAAAAAGTCGGGGGTGGGCGATTACCCAAGCAGTGGGCGCTTAAACCGAAAATTGACAAAAAGTTGGAGATGAGCGATTACCCAGACATGGGTGTTCACCCGCGAGTTTTCCGTAAATCAACTGCTATTTTGAATAGAGGAGGAGGTTTATAGCACCATTAAACCTCATTAGGTATTACTCTTATTCTCTGTTGGTGAAAATTTGATTATGGTAAAATCTCGCCAATTTAGGACTCAATACGGCAGGCGAGTGAAATTTTACTTTCCCATAAAAGTTAGGAAGCACAGAAAAAATGCTTCATTAATGTTCTAAGCTGTAGCTGTCATCAGACAATGTTTTGATAAATTGTGGTATTCACAACAATGTCAAAAGCCTTTAAAAACAAAAACAGTCAATTTTTGTAATTATTGTTATCTGAAACTGCAGCAGCCCCAAACATTTTGCAAAAGAAACTTTATAACTTGGCTAAATCACAAATTCTTCCACCTGAATGTTACATAATCACCATCATACACTTCAGTTGTGTCCCAATTAAATACCATAATATAAGCAAAATCCATTTTCCTAATGACAGCCCAGATTACACAAATGGAAAACTCACAGTGATAAAAAGAAAATCAACATTGGAAACTCAGCCTCCAGCAACAGGATGGCCTAATGACCAATCAATGATTGTATTAAGAGAAAGAAAGACTGAGTTCTGCTGTTCTAGACAACTAAAACTATGCAGTTGCAGTTCAATTAGATGAAAACAAGTTCGACACAACTTAACACCAAATATCAATGCGACCTATGAGCTCATGTGGAAAGTACAACCACGAAGAACTAGATAATCTTTATCTCGGAGCTTTGGTTTTTCTCTGCTTCAAAAATAACTGGGGACTCATCGCGGAAGTGCAAGCGTGTGCTAACTCAATAGTCACACAAACTATGACCTGGGTTAATGCATCCTTGCTATACAGCTTTTCAAAATGTGCCCTGCGTCCCACCATCAAAATGTGACCCCCTTTTTGACACATTGTGATGAAATAGACATATTATCGAATATTTTAATGCTTTCCACGATTTACCCCATGCCACTTTTAATTGCTATGTGGCTGCAAACCTGGGACAAAGCAGTAATTATCAGCTACGGTTACATACAAAACGGGTCTTCTTCTGCGTGCAGTGTTTGCATCAGGTGTTCATGCGAAGGGCAAAAACTTCCACCTCACACTAGTTATCAAATATGTGTGAGGGGGGACAATCCACTTACAGTGGGGCAAGTTGCACTAGTGCACCTTGTTCCAGGATAAGTCTGCGTGTGGACGGGACTTTAGGAATGCTACTGCATGAGGGGTTATCAATAATAGGTATTTCGTGATTTTCATGCAAAAAACGAAAAGTTGCATAAAGCGAAATGATACTTTCGAAAACCATAGCAGTGTTTTATGAGATTTCATATTAACGTCAACGTATCAATGTTTTTGAGAGATGAACTCAGTACGAACAGTTAACTTTGGTCCTGGATAGAAGTTAACTTGCAGTAAACAGGTGGATTTAACAGCGGAGCCTAATGAAGCTGCGGTGCAGTATGTACAGTCAACTTTAGTGCCATCGAAGTCATCGCCCGGGCCAGTCATCGTCAACAATTAAGGCAGTGTCATCGCTAATGATTGCTTATATTTTGCTCGAATAATCTCTCATCAAATCAGAAATAAGTTTTATGTCAATTAACACATTATAAAGAATCTTAGCGTGCACACAATGCATCAGTGCTACCTTGCGATTACTTCAATGACAACAGCGTCACCTACAGTTTACTTCAATGTCTGTTAACTACCGAAGCCGGTGTGAGCAGTTCAGTTAACTTCGCAGTTTACATCAACGGTCCCCTCAAATCAGGGCCTTAATACTGATATAAAACTATCAAAGTTGGTCTTGTTTATGATACCGTCGGTGTTACCAATCTACCTTTCTTTTTTGCTAAATTTTACTAAACAAATGCTTTAGATTGGTAAAACGTCAAAAATCAAATTCTGCAGGCTTTCTACTTTCAGAAAATAAACACTTTTACTGAGTAAACATTTATAGCCTTCTACTAGTACGTGACTGGCTAAATACATAGACATGCAACACCACCATACTCAAACAAACGCAAAACCAAATAACACATACGATAAGTATGAATTATAGTGAACAATGGAGCAATCAGTACTCCCTGGTGACGTTAAACAAAAAATGCAATCAAGAAAATACCACTAATGTACTTTTAATGTCTCATCAGAAACAAAAATTAAATCTATGAATAATATTTAGAAATGAACTCTCAGCCCACTCCTCGCCTGGGATATTTCAATACTAATCAAAAATAGCATCCATTTATTGCAAAATTCTTTGAAAAACCTAGATTTGTTCTTATAACATGTTCCTTTGCAGTAGTTTTAAAGTGAATGCAGCGAAATGTTTATGGCATAGACTTGTACCACCTCTTAGTTGATACAAAAAAAAAAAAATAATACAAAAACCAATAAAAACTAAATGTACCTACATGACTTATATTGGCACTTTTCCACAAGGAGAATTTTAACAGCTTTTTCACGGGATTTAGAAAAAATGGAACCTCCCGCCTAAATAAAGAGTTAGCAACTCTTCACAAAGGGATTGGATGTTGATGAGCTGATGAGAATAGAATGTCTTGAACACTCGTAACATTATCATCCCAACGGGTAACCAACTCCATGAGTTTTAACTTTAAAGATGTACTGTTAGATTTTTCAAAGATACACAATGTTTAGATTCAAGAATGTGTTGACTTTCTTTGGCAATAGTCATTTATAGGGGTCAAGCATTTTGAGAACCAGTTTGATGCCCATTATTCAGTGGAGAAAACTGGTTCTCAAAAATAAGTCCAGGGTACAGGGTTACAACTCGAGCCTAGACTACCACCAATTTTTGATGGTGTCATTGTTCATTGCATATTGAGAACCACTGATAATGCTATGAGCTAAAACCAAACACTTCTAACTTTGCAATGAAAATATATATACATCGATTAATCCCTGAGCAGCTTATTATCTATTTCCTGTTGTTACTTTGGCCTCAAACCAGAACAGATGTGATGTAATATCTGGTAAGTTCATGAATATGTCATGACTATAACGCAGATTAACAGAATTCAAGCAACATTCTGCAATAGGACGATCACAGATTACACAGCAACACTTGAATCTCACGGTATTTACCCACAATGCGGCAACATTCGTCAAGCAGTTCTTCAGCCCCGTTCTTGTGCCATTCCAGCACAGTTTTAACACTAAGCTGTGGGCTGTGTTCATTGTATATTTTCAGGTATTCATAAGATGGAATGGGCTGTGTTCATCGTATATTTTCACGTATTCATTAAGATGGAAATTAGCTATCACGCATGCCCAGTATTTTGAACAATATTTGACACATCTTGAAGAAGCAATTAACATGCCACAGGAACCTTCCCAAATTGCACACTTAGAAAGAACTGAGTGACCTAGTAAGTGCCGTATTTTTACAAATTTTATTAGTGATCCGAACATTTTCAACGGCTCGTGGGGCTGAAAGCTGTTGTTTTACAAAAAAATTATCAGGCAGTAATCTGAAATCTAAACCATTTATCATTCTATCAAATATCATTATGCAAAACATACAGTAAAAATTGGGACACAGTACGGCGGACTGGTGAAACTGCAGTTTTGTAGTTTCGTCAAATTTTTCAACAAAAATAACTTTTCATGAAAATTTACGTTGCTTTTAGCATGATTTGCACAGTGTAGCTATTATCAAACAACACTTGATAAAATTTCGAGCAACAATGTGGTAATCCTCTGAAAAATAAGAATATCACAATTAAAGTAATTATTTTTGTCTCAAATTCAACAATTTTTCTTCTTGTGCAGCTAACTTGCCACCATTGTTACTATGTGAAGAGGAAATCAGGGTTAATATTCCTGACCAGATTTGAACATGTGCCCTTTGGGCGGACCTGATGATAAAGTGTACCTTTTTTCAAAAAGCTGTGCCCAGCAGACTCAGAGTGTTCAATTAAAACAGGAACCCCAGTGTAAAACATATCCCGGAGTAGAAAACTAATCCCGCACCTTCAAAACAGCTAAACAGCCAGAAAAACAGGAACACCGACCTTTAAAACAGGAATCCCGGGGATCGGACAGGAAACTTGGACAATTTTTTTCGGTCCCCGGGTTTCCTGTCTGATCCCTGGGATTCCTATCCGATCCCCAGGATTCTTGTTTAAAAGGTCGGGGATCCTGTTTTTCGGGCTGGTTAGCTGTTTAGAAGGTAAGTGAGTCTGTTCTCAATTCAGGGGTATCTATTTTACACCGGGTTCCTGTTTCGAGGGAACACCCTGAGACTTAGCGTAATTTAAGTGGTAACATATGAAACAGGAATCCCAAGGGCAATCAATATAACAAGAGTCATGTTCATGTAACAGTAGCATTTTTATTTTAAAATTCCATACGAAAAGGCTATCTGACAAAGACATCCAACAGACTGTTCAGTGAATACACTAGCTTTAAGTTGAATAGAATCTTGCATTTTTAGAAGTCAAGGTACCTAAACTACACTACGGACCGCCAAACACGGGTCCCTTACTCATAGGCTTCCTGGATCAGCTGATACCTTCATTTTGTCCGTAAACCGTGTTTGGTGGTCCGTTTACCGTGTTTCCTCGTGAATGAGTCCGTGTCCCGTGTATTTGGGTGCGTGGATCGTGTTTGCAGGTCCGTGAGTCGTGCTCATGCGTCCGTGCCCGTGTTTATGAGTCCGTTGACCGTGTAGTTTAGGTGGTACCTTGGAAGTGTTGCATTTTAAAAGATGCGTCCAGGGGGTGCAGTGCTGCAACCTACTTGTGCCTTTCTATTTTTTATGCGGTTATGGCGCAAAGGCGCAGTCCAGGAATATCCCTGGGAAATACAACCTTGTATACTTAAAATACGATGCAATATTCACAGATTGGAGATTATATGACTTTTCAACATTCGTCAGTGGACCATCTTTTCTCACTCTCAACACTATAATTCTTGTTTTATCGATAATGTTAACCTCTGTTCCAAATCCTTGTAAAATGGTTCTACAACCTTTAATTGTTTTAGCTTTTATCTCTGTGTATTTTCAACATCATCAGCATACAGTAAACAGGGTAGTCACAATCAATAGAAACCTGGACAATCAGATTTTTTAAGACGTTTGTTTGATCAGTTCATTAAAAATATATTGTAAACATAAAAGGACTCAGTGTACATCCTTTTCACACTCCTACTGTGCACTTGAAAGAAATTTGCTCTTTCAGTTTTGTCCACTAATAAACGAATCTATTTGTTCATATACATAAACTGAATTACTTTTGTTATATCACCATGGACACCAACACTGTTGGGTTTACATAATAAATATCTCAAATGGACAGTATCAAATGCCTTTTTAAAATCATAACACCTGTCTTTTTTACAGACTTTTACCAGAACATTCACTATCATATACTAACACTTGTTTCCAGTACAAAAAATTTCAAGTGGCATTGAGCAGTATTCAACGCATTTTATTCTAACAAACACACACACACGTCTTGTAGTGGCCTAAAATTGTTGAAGGTCTTCCAGATGCCAGTTTAGGTGGATAAGATATCCACCCTAAATATCTTAAAATCACTCGAGCATTTCTTGGTTTTTGCCACTATGGATGGCTAAAATGTGCTGAGCTGTTATTGTTTGCCTACACTTTGAAATCAGTCATGCATGTCAATGTTTTTGCCTACCCTAGAACAACTTGCAGTCTTGCGCTACTTTTCCCACTTTAGTGGAGCTATATGTGTGAGAGTGGAGCGACCACACACACATATCCCACAACTTTACTAGGGTAAGGCAGAAGTGGTCGCTCCGTGTAATGAACACCTATTGCGAGTGCGGCGTGCAAAAAAGTCTGTATGTAACCATAGTTGATAACTGTACTTTCGCCTTGGCCCAGGTTTGCAGCCACACAGGAATTAGTAGTGGCACAAGTTACCCTAGAACAAGTTACTCCACCTTGATAAGGTGGAGTAAGTTGTCACAAGTAGAGTAAGCTGCATTTACACAACCTCCAAATCTAGTGACAACTCAGTTCCAAGAGTAACCTGTTCTAGGATAAGTCAGTGCGTGGACGGCACTTTAGTCGTGTGGGGACCTTGCACCGATGTACAGTATTTCACAACTCAACAACATTGCCTGACACAAATTCATAGGCAGTTTTTCCGAGACCTGTATTCTTTGAGGTCATCTCAACAAATAAATGTCATAATTTTTGCCAAATGTCTGAAATTGTGAGAAAGATACTTAAAACTGTCCAAAACCAAGTGCTTCAAAATTCATACCAAAACAGATTTTAAATGAGGCTGTGTACTTGGCTTCGAGTGAAAACATAATTTTCCAAAATTTTGAGGCACAGGTATTTGAGGGTATCAAATGGTTAGGTTTTAAACCATGATTAACACAGCCACTCCATATATATACATATACACATATCTTTTTATAATGTATATATACATGTGTATATACATGTGTATATACATATGCATGCACTTATGTACAGGTATATACACACATAGGGTCATTCCGAAAAATTTTTAGTCCCCCAATGGGTGGTGGGAGAATAAACTAACTACTGTGAAAACCTTCCCTTAGCAACAGCTCTTTTGTCTAATTAAAATATAAGCATTTTTGTTAGCATTTGAGCTATTGAAAATCTTAGGTTTTCACCACATGAGCCAAGTGACAACTGAAGCAGATTTCTGCATTTGAGAAAAAAGCAGTAAAACATCCAGTTACGTTAACAAGATAACTTTTCTCCAACAGACTTATTTGTTAACTTATTACCATTTGTTGAACGTGACAAGCATCTAGTGTAATGGGCACCTACTGTAAGGGGCACCTAGTGTGAAGTCGTTTTTACACAACACTCTTGACACAAGCAAGTGTCTTCCTGAACATTCACCTTCAGATCAATCAAAGTTTCTATAGCTGATTGAAGCATTCAACCAGTGACATTGTCACAATCAGAGATGTGTGTAACGTTTCTGAAACATGAAATAACCCAATAACTACTAGCAATACAAACTTAAACACGAAAAATTAATAACGAAAATAGAATTAATTCCTTAGTGCGAATGAATTAGAAGTCGATAACAACCACCTCTCCCTAGCAACGTTAATCTTTAGATGTAAACAACTGTGGTGTGTGAGTCTTCAGGGCTTGAAATTTTCCTCTTTTAAGAAGATTTCCTCTTTTTTTGGTTTCAATTTCCACTTATTTGGTTTCTACTTTCCTCTGTTTTGTCTCTTTTTATTAATATTTTGACTTTATTTATGCAAAAAACATTCCTTGCAGTTATAAATTTTACGACACAAAAATATTTCTATCACCCAAGCCTATTTATTTGTGAAACTCTACATCAACTGGAAATTTGTCTTCTTTTTTGTCATTGGTTATTCCAAGCCCTAGGTCTTGGAAGTTTCCACAGGCCCCCTTTCCAAACAGTGTTTTCTGCCATGCCAGAATAGCACTGAGTGGAAAGAATTAACAATGCATAATGGGTTCCAATGGGACTTCAGAAAGCACACATACATTGGTATACGTATGTTCAAAAATCAATGTTTTCCGATAGCCTGTGGCGAGTAGAGCACTGATCACTGCACACTGCATGACCATTTGCAACACGCGTCTTCGCGCAGACGTTAAATAATTAATAAGAACACCTCTCCCTTTGTGCATGCCACCACAACTCACTTCAACAGTTCATATCATACATATTTCACAATTTTTTTTTTCGTTTTACCATCTCCTTTCCTTACAACTTCATAGAAGAAAAACACGTTGAAGTTTGAAGTTTAATTTTAGAACAATCCCAGTTGACCGAAAATTAATCAGTTAAAAAGTTACACACTCAGAAATCCCAGTGTTTAAGGCAATTCTCACTGGCTGCGAAGCTGCAGTGTTATCTTGAAGTTTTGGTGAATGGGAACACTCAGCTTCGGTCTTGCATCAAAATTAACAGCGCCAATTTACCGTACTCCAGCAAAGAGGTAAATTTAACATTGAAGCATCGACGCTTCACTTGTCTGAATGGGTATCCTTAACTTCGATGCCACTGAAGTTATCAGCAGGGCTCAATGCGGTTGCCAACAGGGGGTGGGCCTTTAAGCAGCCAATGCTAAAACATTTGTTGATGGGGAACGGTAACGCTTACCAATTAACCAATGTTAACATCGAAGCTTCGATAGTAGCGAGTTAAGTGTATGGGAAAAGGGACAAAGTCCGAGGCTTCAGTGTGAGGTAATTAGCTAATTAGCCCTGTCAAGGAGGTTGGAACTTGAAAATGTGTAGCTAACAACCTGCTACATTTAACCTAGGAATTTAAAACCAACCCAACACAGGCTTAGTTAATTACAATCTTTGCTTTGTAGCCAATCTCAAGTGTATTCTCAGACCTTTTTCCTTTATATTAAGAGGAAACACTCAAAAACATTATGTCACAAGTATTTCAGTAACAGCACATGTGTGGAATAGGACATGACATGATAAAACGACAGGGTGTCCCAAAACGCATATCCAGCTACAGTAAATTAAGTTTTACTCAGTTTGCAAATACTATATTCAGCAAATTTTTATAAAAGACCAACAAGACCAGAAACAAACTAATTGTCTATTGAAGATGTAGTATCTTTACTGACAACTCTCAACTCATGACTGAATTTTGGCATATAAAATTCAAAGGCATGAGGTGAAAATTTATTCAATTTGTGGAAACTTTTGGAGACAGACTGTAATTCAATTAGCTGAGCCAGACACTTGACAAATTGAGCAGTAAACATGAACTATCATATTTCCTTGGTATTCTCACCAAGTGAACAAGTCTCCATTAAAAAATTTTGAACTGCTAAAAATGATGGACAAGAAGTGACACTCTTTATCAACATTTTGTGTGAACAACATTTGTGTTTGAAAAATGTTAGATTTACATCTGTGAAGTTCTTAGATTGCAGGATTGGTGTATTTATACATGATACTGAGAGGAGTAGGTTTTTATCACCAATGATACCAAGAAAAGGGTCCAATTTAGGGTTATGAACTCCCCAAAAGGATTCAGTTTTGCAACAGAATTTCACAAAAGGCTTCACATTCTAAATATGCTAGTTGCTTCAAAACAACAGCAGAAAATTTTAACTACAGTAGTTTAAGACACATTGACTCACAGGAAACATTACACTTTTATAATTTTTCATAATTAAATTAAGTGGACAAAGTATAAAATATAGGCAATGTCAGTCTCAAGTTCTGTACTAGAGCTCCTGTTTGTTAGCATTTTAGGAAATTGTGAACATTTGCAAAAAAGTTAAAAGCCTTTGAAAAACTAAAAACAACCAGTTTTGGGAATTATTTTTGTATGAAATTGGCGACATTTTACCATACAGTACAAGGCCCATCTTCAATTTAAGCTATAATCTTTGAAAATCATTCTTAGGACTCCTGTTTTGGGATGGAATCTTTTGCTGTTTTTAAAGATGGTGAGCTAACGATCTTAATTGCACACGAAAACGCTGTGGACCGAATGAAGTTCATTATTTGTGTTTCAACTGAAACATTCACCATCACTAACCTTAAGTTATTTCAACTCTTTAATTTTGTAATATTTACTAAAACCTAATTAGCACTGCTTTGACTTCCCCAAAATAAAACTTTTTAGGTTATAACTGGTTATAACTTACAAAAGTGTCCTGCTAAGGAAAAACAAATCTACTTGGAGAGAGTGTCATAGAAGCTAACTATCTACAAAATAGAGCCCTTTTCAATCATTCTAACTTTCTCTGTACAGGTATACGCCCTGACTGGCTAACTGTCTAAAACGGTGGATAATGTTACACAAATATCCACACTTATGCTAATTAGATCAAACTGCATGGTAAAATTCAATTTTCAACAAGATATGACACATATCCTTCTGGAAATACTCAAGTTCTTACTGAACACAGTTGAAAAAAACTCCGGAAATACTCAGTCATTGCTGAAAACAACTTTGAAATTATTCCAGAAATGCTAAATCACAGCTGAAATGAGTAGAAATTACCGCAACTTGAAGTGTGTGTGTGTGTCCAGAAGGGAACTGCATTTGCTTATTGACACAATGCGAATTTCCTGGAAGTTGGTCATGCTGTGATAATCCATTAGTACAATTTGTAATGTCCAACAAATTAGCATTAAAATATTACCAACATTAGGTCAAAGGAGACAGCAGCAATTTATGATGTAGGTATCATATGTCACATATACAGTGTATATGTACAAGTAAATGTGAGACAGGATAATATTTTTTGCAAATTCTTAATTGTTGTATATTGTTCACAATTTAGTTGAAAAGCAAGTTAATACAAAAACATAAATTTCTCATCATTAGAAATGGGTCACTTATGGTGCTTTACTTCACTTACTAAATTGCTGGTTAATTACCTATTTATCTGACAGAAGGGTGATATTTGTCTTAGAATGTTATTTCTAACAACTTGGTGGTCCTATTACAGTTGAAAGTCTTTATATTGTGACCAAGCACTACGATGACCCACTGGTTGAGGAGACAGTGTGGCTCAGTGGTTTGTGCTTCAGACTACCGTTTGGGAGACCCGGCTCCAACTTTTACATTAGCGGCTGGCAATCGAGCACTGCACAAAAGTGTCTCCTACTCTTCAGCTCGGTATTACTAGTGAGCGAATAAATGTGTACAAGGGAGTGAATGAGAACCACTTCGGAATACTCGACTTCGTGTGAAAAAGGCCGAAAGATAAAAGAAATGTGTTGCCACAAGACACCTGCGCCTTAATCGGGCACTAAGTGTTTTGGAAAATGAACAATTAACAACCAAGTGGTCTGTTGTGTTCATTTTACTACGATTTGTTAACTGCGATCAACCTTTATGTCGTGTTCATACCAACTTAACCAACTTTCCTGTCTTTCCTCCACATGCAGCCGAGTACAGTATCGGTTAGCTATTGAATCATACAGCATTTTGAAGACAAATAACGCTTTTGAGAATCAAGATACGAGTGCCGAGCTGAATGTACGCGAGCCTACCTGAGTACGTTTGTCCGGGGCGGTATGACTTCGGCAAAGTTTGGTCTGGAATTACGATCCTGAAGCCATTGTCACCTGGAGTCGGATTTGACAAGGTTCTGCTTGGTCTTCGATCACATTCGTTCCCCTGACCATATACGCCTCCCAAAATCAAGGCACATGTCACGATTGTAGATATTGACATGTTGATCAACTCCGCAAGTTATCCCGAAACGAAGTATTTCGCCAGTACTAACTAGACGGTCAATGGGACACTTCCAACACTGGAACAACTTTCCAACTGCTGCGGCAAATGCTATCGATGCGAGCAGACCTAGAACAATAGTGGAAAAGTCCATTGACAAGACAGGGTGGGAAGGTCTCCAAGAGGGTCATCACACGGAACGCGTTTGATTGAATACGTCCATTGTGTTAGTTATGTATCACTAGCTGTAGCAATTAGACGAGCCAGGGGCGTATCCTGGATTTTGAGATGGGGGGGGGGGGGGGG
>NMRA01000045.1:350828-371341 GCA_002633005.1 Phoronis australis | reverse complement strand
CCTCGACTTTCCGGCAGTGACGGAGTTCTGTCATATAAAATCACTGGTATTGGGATGAATCAATGAATGACCGACCAAACGCCGGCGAGAATTGGCGATTCAAAACTAAAATCAGGCACTGTCCCCTTAGTAAGCACTCTTTTGAAATTGTGTGTTCAGGCAACTACAATCTTTTGGGTGGGTTTTCTTTCGTAAGGAATGACCAGCTAAAATACGGAGATACTAAATCACCTTGTTGAGCCTGGTGAGGCAGAGAAACACTAAGAAGACATATCGTACCCCCTTTGGACTACACACGGCGCGAGAATCCTAATAAAAAATGCTCACCCATCGTTGTGGCAGAGAATCAAAGGCTTTCTCGAAATCGACTGCAACAGAAGGCCATGAATATTGTAGTTGTTTTTTTTCTCTCGAAATCGACTGCAACAGAAGGCCAGGAATATTGTTATTGTTTTTTTTTTCTACGTGCTACGTAACACTTGTTGCATTTTCTCCAGTAAACTTTCCACTGTGAAAGCCTCTGCGATAAAATTACACCTTTCATCTATAATAATCCCAGAGTTTTTTGAATTTCTCAGCATTGCTGGTAATAAAAATAAACAAATAATTGTCCAGCTAAATAAATACATATTAAGCCAGCGGTAAGCGAACTATTAATAGCAAAACCTGGATTTATCTTGACTTACTACTTATTATTTCTGAGCATAGTATTAGCATTGTATTTGAACTATCTGCATTCGACAATTCATCACGTCTGAATACATCTAACGATTGCTGGCCGCAGCTTCACGTATTCGAGAGTGCCAAGGCGTCTCAACTGGCCCATGACGATAGCTGTAATGAGCCAGGTGACACTGTGGTATTTTGTCTACTTCAAATAGGCTATGCAGTAACTGAAAACAAGTTCCAAGTACATGACATCATTCTTTCCTGCTCGGTAAGTTGTCAAAGTGCCACTTTTGCGACAAATATACCTAAACATAACACAGAAATTGACACCATTCATAGGATAAAATAGAAGCAACATATAAAAGAAAACATTGTTACAATGTTTATGTATTATATAATGTTCCATGGAGAGTTTGTCGACTGTACGCCAGAGAAACGCATCTTGTTATTATTGTTAGATGGGATAGATGCAAGAACTTTCAATGGCAACAAGACCCATGATTGTTGATGTTAGTCACCACCACATACTCTTGAAGTTATTAGCATCATGTCTATAATCTATGTTAGCATCGACCCGGCAAAGACGTAAAACAATGAATCCATTTTATTGGTGTTTGCTAGACTCGCTGAAATCCGCAAATCCGGTGTCACGTTTAAATGCACGTTGGATTTCATTCGGCAGCTGTTACCAGTGGCGGATTTAGAGGGGGGCCAAGTGGCCATGGTCCCCCTAAAATTCTCCCAGATTACATTTGGCAGTTCGAAGGTGCGAATGTCTGACGGGAAAAATCCCGACTAATACTCTGTCCGCCCCTGGTTACTGTGGAGCTATTGGGTTCGATTCCACGCTATTCGTCGTTTTCGTAAATTTAATTTTCTCGCGGCGAATGTCCATTTAAAAGTTTCAATACAGAATGCGTGAAATTCACGTCATCAGTAGGTCTGATGCCAAACGCAAGTGTTTCGCACTCATGACAAAAGTATGACGTCGTCGTTTGTTCTTTTCAAACCTTGACGAATTCGTTCTCAGGCACTGAGAGAGAGAGAATAATTCAGAGTCAGTCTTTGGTCTGTACATCGAAGATAATTGCAAAATGTTCCATCAGTTTCAGCCTCCGATTCCGCAAGTTCACGGTCCATTTATAAACGTATGTTAGTTTAATCTGATTCTCATGAACTGTCATTTAATTGTAAAATTTGAACGTAGTGGGGCATCGTATAACTAGAGAAGTACATATGTAGTGGTGGAGCGTGCACAGGGTTCAATAACTACAACTTTCTCGGTATCAAAAGTTCACCTTTCGCTTATATCAATCTATTGTAAAAATGGAAATGCTTTGAAGCTCGTCAGCCTTAGCAACTGACTGTTGACGTCATTCGAATTGCGTGATGCACTGAAACGTGCGACGAACTTATGATTTAGATCATTTACCACATACCCTATCCCCCGCTTCTCATTTCTATTGTATTGAATTTAGACATGTACTGAAAAGTTGGACGTAGTTGACAAATGTCGCAATCATTCACATTTTTTTTATTCTTTAATGATCTAATTACTTAAGACTTTTACTGTTAATAGAGAACACTGAATTTATTCATGATATTATTGTAATAACTTTACTAGAACGTTGCTTTTTTAAGCGCGTTCGAAGTGGTTTTAGGCATATTGCTGAATTTTTAATGAGAAATGTTACTTACTTTTGATTTTTTTTCGCACAATCGACATAGAGAGGCCATATCACGCTTGATCACTTCAGTTGAACACAGCGCTATAGGCTTACGACGTTCGCGAAGAAAGTTCGTAAATCAATATTTATGATGTTGGTTTCAGACAATATCACTAAGATGAAATTGACAACGACGTTTGTACTTTATAATCAACCAGGTTGCCATTATCAATTTCAGATTATATCGATGATAAACATGAAAAACGTGAAAAAATGTCCCAACTACATTTACAGGCACACAGACGTGGCGGTGGCGACGCTTTTCAAGATTTTGTCCAGGCAGCTCAGGTTCATGGTGTCGGCCATCTCATGCATATGCTCCCTGTTCCCCTGGCGACCATTCTTGATCAGGTTGGGCCTTGGTCGGAGATACCTCCTGGTATCCCGCTCCAATATATACCTCCACATTTATTAGCTCATGCGGCGCAAACCCCGCCGGCGCCACCCCCGCCATCGCCATCCCCGTCGACGCCATCAGTGGTTTCTGTAGAAGAGACCGGGCAAGATGAAGGGCCCAGCAGAAGTTTTTTCTCGTGGAAGAGACTAACAGCAGTTGGTTTGTTGGCGGCAACCGCAGCTGTGGCGGCCTACGCGTTGTCGTGATCTCTTCAATCGCTGAGATCTCGTAACAGTTAACTCGGGTGGTAAAGTAAGTTTATGTTTTATCACATTTTACGTCAGTAACGTGAGTTAGTTTGATAAAACAGTTAAAACACCCGGGTGACACCATTATCATAAACTTGAAGGAATGCGTGTTACTCATGGACTTTCATAAAATATTTGTTTTCAAAAAAAAAACACATCTTAAGATTTAAATAGTATTACGGGATGAAATTTGTAGGAAACGGACAGGTTCTGTTACTTAATTCGTTGTCAGGGAGCACATGTACGGCTGCACCTCTTTATCCGATTTTTGACACATGTATTTATCTCAATTACTTGCGCAAAACCATCGAAGCACGCTTCTTTTCCTCTCGATGAGACGGAATTAAAATACAATGGATATTAACGTGTCTTCCATTTAAGATGAATAATTAATTAGCTGAAAACGAATTAAAGGAAAGACACGCAAAATTATTGACGTCTCAAGATTAAGACCCGACTCGTGTTCAAAGGACATACGAGCTAACTCTTAGGCTTATGTACCTTTGCGCGATATACTCAGTGCTTTACCGTTATTTCGGATGATCAGCGACCTGGACACACGCACCGTTATCTTCAGTCACGACCGACTTGACGTTAGCACTTTACTGGGTGGAATCAACGAAACGTTCCGGTTAGAGGCTGTGCCTGTGTTCTTACAGCCAGCAAAACCGGACAACTCTCCCATGATTTTTCGAATAGTCTACTCCGCAAACTGGTGCGACCCGGCTGACTTTTCAGCATAGTAGTCAGAAGGAATTTGTAGTTTCGGGTTTCTGACGGGTTGAAAATACTATGAAAAGGCTGTTAATTTGGTTCAATACACCCTCACAATACCTGGTTAGGAAAAAAAACGTAAAAGATAATCTTTTAAAAACAGCTGCCAACAAAAGAGCCTGTAAAGGGTCAATGGATTGACATAAATCTGATCGCACTGTCTCAGTGGTCGCGGTCTCAACGGGAAAGCCTGGGTATCCTACTTACGGTGCACATTTAGAGTGCCCCCCGTGTCAGTTAGGTCAGAGGTCTCGAGAATATCTATTCTGGAACCGTGGACCTAGACAGATGTGAGGGGATGGGGGTTTCTAGAGGCCCTCTCCCAGCCTGCATAGTCCAAAGTGTACTGCGTTTGACACTGATGGGCGGCGCAGCACTGAAATAAGTGGGGGCCCCCTATGGTGGGCGTCGCCCATGTTTGATTAATTTAGCTTTGAGTAGTCATGATGTCGATTGTATATCAATGGCATANTCTTTGGACTTGTCTGTACTGGCCCAGCTCAGAGAATGGTACTGTTGTGTTAGTTGGACTGTGATTGGTATTAGACCCTTTTGCTCCAAATTGCTGGTTCATGATTTTGAGAACTTAAGTTTCATCCACTCAACAGGCAACATTCATCAAGATCAAATAATTGTTATTCAGTCAGTTCTCAAAGTCAGTGACCCACGGAATCAAAAGCCTGGGAACTGTCTGTAGTAGAGTGCTGAATGTCATTGATATATATGATTCAATTTGACTTTAGAGTAGACAGTATATAGGAGTCAGAAACACAATTAGAAGAAGTGAATAAAGTACTGTATTGAAACAGACACTTGATGTTGTAATAACTGAAAACGAGGCTAAACTACAGTGACTTAACAAATCGTTATAACTGATAGGTGGCACTCCACAGTACCCCCCTCCAAGCGGAGGACTAAGTCAAATCCGAAGTGGGTGGAGAATCATGAAAATGCACTGGTAAGCCTGAGTGCGAAACTCAACCAGAACGAGTAATGAGTATGAGAAGGTTGATCTGCAGCAACAGATGTCGACGGCACACGTTGCTCGGTGGAGTCAAGGATAGCGGCCGGCGCGGGAGGCACAGGTCGGTCGGTGGAGTCAAGGAGAGCCACCGGCATGGGGAGCACTTATGGCGTAGTGGCATTGCAGGGACACGGTGTGGAGGTGTCATCTGAAGTCATGAACTGGGTGACATAAGCGGCTTTGAGACGAACAACAGAAACCATCTGCTCGCAACCCTTAATGTCAAACGTGTAGAACTTGTCATTTGTGTTGATTATGTGATATGGGCCATTGTAGGGGCGCTGGAGCAGATGACGATAAGCGCGAATGACATGAAGTGGTGAAGACCACGGTGAATTGGATTGACGTAATATACCCATCTTTTCCATTACTGTCATCAGTAGTCCAGGATTCAAATGTCGGGCACGTGGGTTATGATATGATGCTCAACACCGTGTTTTTTTCGCCGTGGAATCAAAACACGGAGTAAACAGCTACAAAAACTGTTGTAACAAGTGTGAGTACTCATCAAGGGGATGAAGGGAGAGGCCCGCGAGGGTCAGCAAGATGGTGTTGTTTCGTAGAAAAATAGAGGCATTACTAATAGACAAAAGGTGCTTGCCTTCAAGATCAATAACGAAGCCGTGGGTGATGAAAAAATCAGCTCCTAGAAGAGGGCGAGTAACAGAATTTTACATAATTAGCAAGACAAAATTCATGAGCATACCGCTGCTTAGGACTGAGCACCACTGAGAGGATGCGGGTGCCCCATGTGTTTATGGAAGTTCCATTAGCAGCGGAGAGAGGTGCGTAAGGTGGATGTGTCTTGCGGTCTGTTGCAGAGACAGGATAAACAGAAATGTCAGCGCCAGTATCTAAATTAAAAAGTATACTACCAGTGTATTGGTCCACAATGGAGAACGTGTTTGGAGGTGGAAACGCCGGCCGCTACCATGTGACGTTTCCCTGGTTGTTGGTCATGGGTATTAGTGACGCAAACTTGAAGCCAGGCTGACAGCAATGAGCTTCAGGCCCAAATTTCATGTGGTTGAAGCATACGGTGGAAGAACCTGTAAGGGGGCCGGCATCACCATGCTAGGGATGGGAACGGTGTCGGAAGCGCTTTAAGACAGAAACCATGTCTACGGAAACAGACATGGACTTTGGCGTTATCATCATAAAAACTAGATAACGTTTGACTGGCTGTAGGCATGGAGACTTGTTGTACCTCGGCAGTACGTGCCGCCCAGATACTGTGCGCGGTTTTAGCAAGTTTTTCTATGTTAGCAATACTGTGTCCCACCAGGATAGTGCAAACGCCAGCGGGTAGGTTTGTCAGAAAAAAAGCACGTTTTAAAGTTTGGGGGTCGGTATGAGAGCTGTGGGACGTTTGTCACCAAGGCCGTTAACGCTCAAAAGCTCAGAGTCCTTCTACCAGTGTGTTGGTTCACAATGAAGAACGTGTTGGAGGTGGAAATGCCGGCCACTACCACATTCAACGGCCGGCTGTGGCGTTTCCCTGATTGTTTGTCTCGGGTATCAGTGACACAAACTTGCAGCCAGGCTGACAGCGACGAGCCTGGGGCCCAAAGTTTATATGGTTGAAGCATACGGTGGAAGAGCCTGTAAGGGGGCCGGCGTCACCATGCTGGGGACGGGAACGGCATCAGAAGCGCTTAATGGCAGAAACCATGTCTTACCAAAACGGACGTGGACTTGATGTTGTCAGCATAAAAACTAGAAAACTTGGTTTGACTGGCTGTAGACATGGAGACTTGTTGTACCCCAGCAGTACGTGCCGCCCAGATACTGTCTGCGGTCTTAGCAAGGTCATCTATGTTAGCAATGCTGTGTCCTGCCAGGATAGTGCGAAGGTCAGCAAGCAGGTTTGTCAGAAACAAAGTACGCTTTAAAGTTTTGAGGTCGTCGTTAAGGGCGTTGATATGTCGCATGAGAGCAGTGGGACGTTTGTCACCAAGGCCATTAAAGTTCAAAAGCTCAAGAGTCCTCAGCCTGGGACTTTCCAAAAGCGTTAATTAGAGCGGACTTCAATGCGCTATACTTGTTTGTGAGCGATGGGTGGAGGAGAATTGCCTGAACTTCGTCAGCTGTGTTAACATCAAGGGCACTCACCACACAATCATATTTCGTTTGGTCCTGCATGACCTCTTTGGTTCCAAACTGAGCCTCGACTTTGGTGAACCAAACTTCGGGCGATTTTGTCTAAAAGTCCGTCAACTGATGTACACTGCGTTCGCCTGAGTTGTTTGCATTGCAAGCGTCTGAAGTGTTGAGGCAAGGTCAGTAACAAGCTTTGTACCACTATGTCCCTCTGCTATTGTAAGTGTTCACTGTTCGAGGTCACCAATGTAGGAATCATAAACACACAATTATAAGTGAATAAAATACTATATATTTAGGCAGGCACTTGATGTTGGAATAACTGAAAATGAGACTAAATTACAGTGACTTAACAAATTGTTATAACTGATAGGTGTCACCACAAGTACAACCCGGCGTCTCTACTACCAGTTGAGACGGTGGGGCACCCACTTACTGACTGTTTACGATCTAGCTGTGTTAACCAATCTCTGAAGTGACGTCAACTTAATCCTTTTAAACCTGTTGAAATAGTTGTTCTCGTTTGATCTTCATTGTTATACAGTGATATAATACTCTGGAGAGAGTGTGGTCACTTAAACTTAGAAGAAGAAGAAGAAGAGGTGGTACTGTCTGGATTAACCATAAATAGATCATATTTGTATTTTAAGTCTGTCAATGACTGAGATCTTGAGCAATTAATATGTACATTCACGCTTAAATCCTTCCAGATTTAATTGAAAGTTGACTCGTTAATCAACATGAAAGCTGATCAACTATTATGTTATTTGAAATGCTCAATTCAACGACTAGCCCTGAACTTGTTTTACTAAAATCTAAAATTGAAACTCAACAATTCAGTTGAATAGAAGCCTCCATGTATAGGACATTTTATAGACTACTCATTGAGCCAGTAATTCGACAGACCTAGTCTGATGTCACCTGAAAAATGCTTGCGCGATTTAACAGAACTTGAAGCTTGTAATCATTGATGTGCTCTGAGGATACATCTGATGGGGTGGAATTTCTAGATGTCATTATAATTTTCAGGACAGAGCATGACTACATGGCAGATTCTTAGTTTTAAACTGAAGGTATTCTTAATACCTTTAATTTTCCTAATTTCAGGTCTTGATGCAGCAGGGAAGACTACAATTTTGTATCGCATGAAACTGGGTGAAGTTGTAACAACTATTCCAACCATAGGTAATTAGTAACTGGATATTCTCAGTCGTCTAGGTGGTGCTAAGGATTTATAAAGATCGCTTTTAACACCTGAATATATGTAGCGTGTAAATTAATCAACACACCAGAGAAAAATTTCTCAAAAAATCATCTCTAACTCGTAATAGTGCTCATCCAAAATGGTGGTGAACTATTCAACATGGACGGCAAATACTGTACAGTGTTACAGCAAACAGGTGGGCGGGAAGGATGGACCCATTGTGACCCATAGCCATCCATATGCCTGTTGCTACGTCTCATTGATGACTGCCTTGCAAATGACCAGTGTATATTTTTCATTTTGTGAGGTTTCAATGTAGAGACGGTCACCCACAAGAACTTGACTTTGACGTGCTGGGATATTGGGGGAAGGGACAAAATGGTAAGTGGTGTGAGGGGCAGTAACTGATGCATACTGCCCCGGTCAGTTTCCTTTCAAAGATTGCTTTGTAAATTTGGCCCGTTTCATGGCACGTTGTTCTTCGTTAGTAAATTTGTTCAAGAACCGCGAGCACCGTCAGCCCTCAGTATCTTTTATGTCAAGTAGAGCTATTGACAATACATTCTAGGCAATACAAAAACATTGGCTGAAACGCTGTGAAGGTAACAAGCGTGCAAGTTCTTTTGTCCCACGAAAAATTACGGCAATGCTTACTGGCTATGTAAGACCCTAGATCAGAATATCGTTTCCTGGAAGTGGCTGATTGGATTCATGAAACTTTCAGACGCTATGCTTTGTGCTTTGTCTTCCAAATCAGTCGAGTCACATTTTAGAATACTTCACGTTTCCTTTAGGGGCTATCAAAAATATGACCTTTTTGATTTTTACAAAATCTCAAAAGTTGCATGAAACAAAGTTATGATTTGTAACAGGGTTTTTGAGATGTTATTTTGAACATCTAAATCAAACGAAATTTGGTCCATGTTATTGATGCACACATCTGGTACAAAGTGTACCAGACTGCCTTCAATCATTTTTATTATTTTTTATATTTGTATTTTTACTAAACACCTCAAAAATGGTTGGTGTTCCCTTTTACAATGAACTAGATTGGCATTTAGATTCGGAAATCTCTGTTGTCTAGGGTTGACTCTTCACGATCATAAGACAGAGAGTTAGTTATGAGCTGAGCTTACTGCCTCAAGTGACTGACAGCTCACATCAAGGTGTGAAAATTCAATTATTAGCAATTGGATGAACTAGCTGGTAGTTCATTCAGTTGTTCTTGTCTTGATGTAAGCTGCCATCTCTGGTGTGTTCTCTTGCGGCAGCTTGCTCAGCCCACAGTTCTCCATCTGCGCTGGCATCAAACATGAAATATTGGCATACAGTGCAGAAGTCACACTTTTAATGTGGTAGGCAACTCAAGAAAGAAAGTCGACATGCCATCCAAGATGACAAGACTGATGTGGAAAACTTAAAAATTGCCATAAACTTACCAAATAATGTTTTTAGACCACTTTTTCTGATTTAACAGATCTGAATGTTTTTCTTACTCATGAAAGTGATTTTCTGTCTGGAATGACCTGACATCCTGTTTATGCTCGAGTTCAGCTGGCTTAATAATTTACTAAGTGCGCTGTTTTGTGCACCGAGCTTAGTCTCATGCAATAACAAAGTATCAAATCTTACCAAGCTTAGAAACTAATTCACAGTTGAATAAGGAGCAGGTTGAGACCAGTCTTGTAATAGTACTTGCCTGTGGTCCAAGCACTGGTGTAACACAGGTCTAAAGCAGCCTTAAGATTGACGTCTTGTTTTTGCAGAGGCCGCTGTATAGACATTACTTTCCCAACACGGATGCTATTATATTTGTTGTGGACAGTTCTGATTATGAGAGGATGCCTGATGTAAAGGAGGAAATTCACCGCACAGTTTCTGTAAGTGTGAATAAATTGTTATGTATTTGGATAACTCCTGGCTGTGTAACATCGACAAAATATATCTGGGCTCGCTCAGATAGTATACCGAATGCCGAAAAGGTGATCCACTTATTTTGTTACAGTTTGAGGTCACCAACTTTTGGCTGTCTGATACTGCTTGGTAATTCCACTCCAATTAGTTAAACAATTCACCATCAATTATATTAGCTTTTTAAATCCTAGGACTATGTGTTTACATGAATGTTTATGCTCTATAAGTGTTCATACAATTCTGTCATTGGTAAGTAGGACAAGTGGGTTTATAAGGGTTGCGCTCATATTTGCTAATTTCAGGAGGTTGAATTACAAGATGTTATTGTGGCTGTTTTCGCCAATAAGCAAGATTTGGACAATGTCATGGGTCTGCAAGAGATGAGTACTGTGCTGGAACTTGACAAGATTAAACAAAACTGGGGTAGGTTTTCCTGTCATTTTAAGTGCAATTTAAGTTTGTTCTGCTAGAGAAACGAGATACTTCAGATTTCAATCGGTGTTGTGTCAGGGATGATTTTAAGAGCATAAATTCCATGTCGTTGGCAAATAAGTGTTTTCTTTTACGCACTGTGATTGCTTAACTCTGGATACCGGGTCCATTAAAATTGGAAGCAAAAAAAAAAAAAAACAAAAACTAACATGGCCCGAATGTTCTCAAAACTGGCACATAAACTTGAGGCCATGTGGATCAACTCACCAATATCGGCATTTTTTTAAGACAATTTTTGTGTAAACATAATTGGCTCGTGACATATATGTTGATACCGAGTTATCCTGAATAAATGTTGTACTTTGCTGTTATCCTAGCGTGATTTCTGGGTTTTACTGAATAAAAATTACAGTCTTGGTTCATTTATCACGAAAATACTTTTCTGTGATTTTCTACCGAGTACCAGTTCGTTACTAATTGTACTCACTTTCTGCCACTTAAGTTCTATTGGTGTGTGCTATGTACAATAAAATCATGCCAATTTAGGACACACTATGGTGGCAGTCTTCTTATATTTAATTTTCTTTAATATTTTTTCATAAAAAAGTAGCATCAAACCTAATGAATACCTAGGATTCTGAAGTTATAAACCATGGGCCCATTCCAAGAAACTGACTTAAGTTCATTTTTGACTTAAGTCTAAAATTTGTCTCAACTTCCAAACTTTGAAACTTCCACATTTGGCAAGATAGATAAAATTAAGATAACACTTTTGTCAAAAAACTTAATTTAAAATCAATATCTCTTTTTTGAAATGGTCTTGAGACAAATTTATGTTTTATCTTAAAATTTACTAAAATATAAGATTTGTCTTAGCTATTAAAGTCAGTTTTGTTGGAACGGGCCCCAGATCTAGCATCGTACTACACTTTTTGCAAAACAATGTTAGAAGCCTTTCAATATAAATAGGGCGTAATTTTTGGAATTGGTTTGTCCTAAACTGGTGATATTTTGCTGTTGGTTTTAGTTTCCAATGTCATTTAGTGAGGCACTGTTGTTTGTTTTGAGTGGTATCGTGGGACAAAGAAATCTCTCGTTTCCCTTAAAAACTTACAGATTAAGGGCAAATGTCCGTCATTCTCCTTTTTAGGTCGACGGAATTACTGACCTTGACCTTCAATTTGCAGAAGAAAACATGTCAGAAAAAATTTCAAACAAAGACAAAATGAGAAAGTGTTGCTTCGTTATTTATTTGTTATTGCAATATATACAATGAGGGTAGCCCCGTCTGTTCACACTACTTTCTATGGGTGCCCTCGGTAAAAACAAAGACAGCAAGACAATAGTACAAAATGAAAGGCAAGATTTAGATAATCAATGATGAACAAGAAACCAACGTTAGCATTATTTAACATTTGCATGAAGGGTTTTTTATAATTTGTCACTAAGTGTCATTACAATTGGGAGTGAGGATCAAGTACTACGGGATTCATTATTTTTGTATCGGCTTGTAAACAGTATTTATTGTGGGCTTGGGCAACGATCCAATAGTTCATAACAGTGACCTACCACTCTGGGGTCTTATTGCGAGACGAGGAAAAACTTCAGTGGCCACCATTTTTCTACTGTAAGCGAGTAAGGTCCCAAGCATTCTTGCAAAACACTTGCCTTTCAGTTGTGGGATTTTGCGTGAACTTGCTTTTTTGCAAGTGTCTTTTATCTACGAAATGCACCTCTGCTTGCAGTTTGAATCGCCTGATTTCAATGACCAGCTGCTTGAAATACGCAACCGGGATTGTTTGGTACCGAACACTGGAATGAGGGAAGACAGTTTCTCAGACATCTTCCTATAATGAAGAATCTTGCTGTTACTAATATTTTGTTTTAAGGAATGCCAATTTCTATTTCGTTTCAGCCATATTGCCAACATCAGGAAGGGAAGCAGATGGGCTGGATGATGCCTTTGATTGGTTGTCCTCAGAGCTGGCGAGAAAGGAAGCCGCGTCTGCACTGACACACCCACTCAAGGAGACTGCCGACGGTGCTGCTGAAATGTTTAGTGATGGGAAACAGAGCATACAGAAAGGATTCAGTTACGTCATGAATGTGGTAAAAGGCTTTTGTGGGTCAAGACGGGCTGTCACGGCGACTTGAAGAGATGAATTGTGTGGGAACAGTAGCTGTGTATCTACTAATACAATGTTCACGATGTAAATTAATGCCTGTAGTCAATGTTTAATTAGTGTTGGTTATGATGGCCGGGAGATGAACTTTAACTTAAAGGTGTCTGTGTTGTAGACTGCGATGTTGAGATGGAGGTATGGTCCAGTTTTTATCCTCGGGTTATGAGAAGACTAGATTATGCACGACAGTTGGTTATGATGAAGTTGAAGTGAAAAGTGATCGTATGTTCCATGGACTACAATGTTGGGACGTTGATGCCGTTCAGTTTTATCCTCAAGTTATGAGAAGAGGATTTTGCATGATAGTTGATTATGGTGATTGAAGTTGAATTCAACTATTAAGTGAAAAGTGATCATGCGTTCCATGGACTAAAATGTGGGTACTGAGATGCGGTCCAGTTTTATCCTTAGGTTATGAGAAGAGGACTTAGAACGCGGTTTTATTGCTATTTTGCACAATTGTCATAACATAATATGCAATATAATGGAATTTTATGCATTACCTATTTTTACATTATGTTGCTTTATAAAGAAACAGTTTCCTCCTTATTGGAGAGGAATGGGTGAAATAGTTATTGGAGCTGTTCCAATTGAAATAGTGCAATGTTGCTGATGTCAATTTTTACTGTTTATGCGTGCTTGTCAGAAGTGATACTATTATTTGTGATACGACATAGAATGTTATTTTGTTTTGTCTCATTAACTATCTCCTTATTATATTTTTCTAAATACACAACAAAACTTATTTGGTGTTTGTGGCTTGAAACCACCACAACATAGTATCATGGTATATTAAATCACCTCATTATATCCTTTCATGGCACTACAGTAACTGTAAGATCAAGGATAATTCCTAAAAACATACAAAGAAGGGCTTGAGGCATTATGTCCTAACAAATTCATTACAGTATATAGGACCATTTTTGAGGACTCCAGTCACTTTTGAGGATCACAGTTGACCAAGTAAAAAGGAGACGGTTAACACTCCATAAAGGGAACTAAAACAAGTGCTGATCCTGTGAAATAAAAAAGTATAAGCTCCAATGATGAAGATATTACCTACCAAAAGTAATTTTAACAAAACTTACTTAATTTAGGATAACGAAAAATTGCATTTCAAAAAATTTGCTTGTGGATATAAATACTAATTATTAAAGGGGTGTTTGATTATTGACTGAAAAAACTTTAGTTGGGGTTTGGTATACAAAATGAATACTTGCTCTTGCCTCAAAAATGGTTGGTAATTTTACCTTTTTTACAATTTACACAGTTTCAAGTTGAGATTGCCCTAAATGACGGATTTTACTGTCAGAACACTCACAATGGTGTTCATGTCGTACCTCCTCACCAATACAGTGCATGGGTGATGACCAATTAACCAAGTGTAGGGTTATACACACTGGCGAATCGAGCATACAAGGGGGTACAACCACAATTTTCGGAGGAGAAATGTCCACATAGCACCTAAAAACAGCATGCTGACGGCATTGGGGGCTGGGCCATTTTAATTGTGCCTTTGAAACTATACTCGCCTCGTTACGCAAACCATTTTACAACATACTTCCGTTCATACAAAGTCTCTCAAGTACAGTAAAATAGCACATTTCCTTCTAGCTCTCTGTCCTCAATTGCTAATTATACATTAATGACATCATACATCAACAGATAATTCAGGGCATCGATGTGTCAAAACCCAACACATTGGACATTCCAAACTAGGGGTGTTTCAGTTTATCTAATCCTGCTGATGCTTGAAACCAGGATTAACTTCAGCCTTATTTGACCCGGTTTGTCACTCATTTCACAATTTTAATATTTAGACAGTGAGTGGGAAGCAAATCCAACTCAAAATGATAACACATTGCCAGTCGCATAAACTTTGTACATCAACCACTGACATCAATCACACATCTTGCCATTGGTGAACAATACTTTCAACATAATCCAACTGTACTCAATAGATGAACGTTTTCTGCAACCCAACTAAATGCATTAGTTTCCATTTCCAACCATTCAACTGTATGTACATAATCACTGTCACAGATTACAACTAGTTTCTCTTCAAGTTCTCTAGCCTTGCCTGTAAGTCGGCGTCAGCGTCTGTGTCGCCGGCTGCAACGGGTGTTTTCCCAGCCGGTGTTGATAGGCTGCCTTGTGCTGTGGGCAGATCTGTAAAAGAAAGAGTTGGATAGCGTTAGCTCGAATATGGCTATTCGCTTAAATGCACTTTTACTGTCATCACCTCTTTCACTTCCGCTAGTAAAGCCATTTTTCCATATAGTGGCGCTAGGTGAGTTAATGGACAGCCGTCTGCACGGAATATTTCCCAGCATTTTTTATAAAATCTTTACGACCATTAAATTGACACTGCTGTGTGGTAGGATATCAGAATGATTCACACAAAAACATCCGAGGTCTCAAAACGTCTGTTCATGAAAAAAAATGCATTTCGTCCCTCCTCTTGCTCACCAGAATTAGAAATTGGGTCAAGTGAAAGATGCTTTTGTGTTCTCACAATGCCAAAGAGGTGTATCCAGAATGCTTCCTATTGGTAAGCCGGTCTTAAAATTGGCAGACGCATTCAATTTTTATTAGCATGTTTATGTCTTTATATGCAACAGGTCTAGTTAAAAATCTGACAATTATTAATTAGGAAAAAGTAAAATTGATGATAAATTTCATATGTACACTTTTTTCTACACTTTTTTAACAAAATAAGTTTTTGTGTATATGTTTTTACAAACTTTATCATCAAATCTGACAATCTTTACAGAAAAATTCAGACCCAACTGAACAGAAATTTTATCCAATTAAGGCAAAATCTGACATATTTGAAGGGCTGAAAACACAAACTAGAACATCCGTACAGCGGATCTTTGTCCGAGTTCAGCAAAAATATGACAAGCACATGTCCGTCTTATTTGAGTAATACTGTATTTCAGATTGTGGTGTATAAGTAGGATTTAATCAAAAACAAGAAAACCTTTACTTTTTCATAGCTTTATGTAAATTTTTCATAAATTCGTTTTTTTGTAAAAAGATTATAAGGATTTTTGCAATGAAATGAGCCTTTGAAATATAAAAAATGCCATTTCGGCAATTATTTTTGCACGAAATTAAGGAGAGACACTACGGACAATTCATTGCCAACGATGAAACTCGCCCTTGAAGAATGGAAGCTTCGCATAGTTTAAACACAACTGACCTGATATTTGATCACCTAACTGCAATCCCAGCTCATCTAAAACTTGTGTGACGATGGCGTCACCTTCTTCTTCATCTTCTTCATCACCCATGACGTCGTCCACGGCATCGTTCATCATTTCTTCTTTCATTTCCATAATCTCCGACTGTTTTTCAAACTCCATCATGATCTTCTGAATTTCTGGCAGTTTAAGCTACAACAAAGACGACAGTCAGCAAAAGGGTAGTCTGAATGAAACCGTTTGACTGACCAGTAAACACGGGTAGATGTATTTACGACATGGAGACATTTTTCATACAGTAGTTTTGTAGACTTTCAATACATCTCAATGGACCCACCCATTATAGACCAACATCACAATAACATTTTGGCTTGTTCATAACTCAGATTTGAAGTGCAGCTAAACATAGAAAGAGCTGGCTGTTGTCTGTTTCACAAAAAGTGACTTACGAATCAAGACAGAGATTTGGGATCGCGCTGCAACTTCGGAAACTGGATAAAGGTTTAGCCAAGTAACTGACCTATCGCCAGGACTTTGAGTGACTGCTTAAGTGACCAATCAGAACACAGCATTATTGATACACCTTCGTTTCCAAGCCGCCATTTTACCAGACAAATAACTCGTTGCTGGGTAAAATTTACTGTTTGTTTGTCGACATTTCGCAAGGTCAATTATTAGCATGTCACAACACAGAAATAATTCATACAAATTACCTCAGTAACTAGAAGCAATGGGTATATTCTCAGAGATTTTTCTAAAGTGAGATTTAATTATTTTTCAAATTAGATGACGTGTGTGGAGCGTAAGGCTAAAATTCTGACTTAAACCTTAAGCCCCTTTTCATTGAACAAATACCTGGTTCAATAAGTTGGCTTAAGGACCGATCTCGTTAATTTATTGAGCCATAACAATCAGGCCTAAAGGAAGAAATCACATGTGATATGACTGAGGAACAAGCTGAGAGTAAAGCAGTGGTCCGACTCCTTGATCAAGAGTTGGTATGTTTGACAGAAGACAGGTGCACTATTTTTCTATGCAGTCACTGTCTATACAAATAAAGCAAAATTTAGGTATTTAATAGAAACAATAAGGGAAAAATGAACAGATTTGAATTCAATGTTACATGTGATGTAACAAGATCGCAAATTTGTCAATGATGAAACAAATCAGATTTCAAGAAATTTCTACACAAACCTTCTTGGCAGATGACATGTGTTTTGTGAGAGCAATATGACACAGTTGAGACACTTATTGAAATTCTTTACTTGCTTGGCTGACAATATACGGAAAGGAGCATTTGAAGTATACTGAGGGTTGTTTAGGTAATACGACTATTACCTTGGGACATCCTGTTTCACACAATTGCAAGAGTCGAATGTTTTAATTTTGCCATCGAGTCATGAAACAAGGCAAGTTGACACATCTCAGTTTCTATGGTAACACTGTGATTGGCACAAAGGTGTCATATGTGGTTTAATAATTAAATGCTTCACTCTAATTGTACCTTAGTTTGAAGTATGGCATTTTGACCCCTGATGTAGCACTCAATATGACTTTCACTTTTTCAAATTTCCCAATAAATATAAACATTGAAAATTCTTACTGCTTCACTCATATCACAGTCTGCACTGGATGCACAATAAAATTTTTATAATTTGTGGCAAGGTACAGGCTTCACTGAAAAGTTGGAAAATGACACACCGTCAAAAATTTTAGTGCATATTTACTGAAAAGTACCGTAACAAATGCATGAACTCAATTGTCAGCCACAATGTTACGATAAAAAAGTCAAATGGATAAGACTATCATTACATAGCGCCACCTGATTGAAACAAACAACAAACGGCAGATGACGTTACCTGTCTGTTCATTTTTTGCATGGCCTTTGTTACTCCCTTCATTGCTTCTGCCATAGCGTTGGTGGAGCGCAGAGTCTGGACTTTTAAGGCAACTGCTTGTATGTTGGCCCTCATTAAGATGAACTTCTTAACGTATCGTCTTGTACGAACCAGATCTTTAGCCATGATTTTAACAGCATCCTAGAATTCAGAAATTGATGCTAAAGAATCATCAATGACGGATTTAGAAGGGGGCCTCGGGGGCCATGGCCCCCCTAAAATTTTCCTGGATACCATTTGGTAGTTTGGGGGTGCGAATGTCTGACGGGCAAAATCCTGGCTAATACTCTGCCCTGCCACCCCCTAACTCAAAATCCTGGATCTGCCCCTGATCATTGCAGCATTTTATCTCTGAAAGGTTCCTCCAAGGCAACTACTCAAAACTTTAATTACTTATTTGAAAACGTTAAAATGTAGCATAAACCATTTATAAAACATACGTCATATACAGAGCTAATAAGGTCAAACCAAAGTCACAAACAACAAACTCAAATGAATGAAGCTACTGGTGGTGAATCGTCCTGTTGAAGTAATCAGTGGACTCCATTCAGTTCACGGTTGTACCATGTGATAGTCGAAATGCCAAACCTTTGTATTAAAAAGAACGAAAACAAAGTGTTCCAGCACAAAACATAAAACAAACACAATGGCTTTCAAATACGGCACTGTGTGGGACTTTAAGAACAACAAACAACTCAAGGTCTTCATTGTTAGAGGTCTCCATTTATGCACTTAAGTCCACCTCTTAAAGATGCCCAAGTTCACTTGCACAGTCAGATCTGTGGTCAATGTATAAAGGTTTCAATGGGAATAGCGTGACCAAGGTTGGCTACTTTAGGCATTACAATACCACAGTAAATACTCACAACTAAACTTTGGCTAATTAACATTCCTTGCTCAGAAAAGTAATCAAGGTAATAATTATGTGACAGTATTTGTTGAAAAAATTTCTTGCGAAGTTCTTGACATACATGTGGAAAGGGATGGAAAACTGATCCCGAAAACTGTACCATTTGACCCTGTTTAGCCATTTTCTTTATATCGGCGATGATCTTCTTTTCTTGACTCTCCATTTTCGTTCGTTCCCTATCGAGATCTCTCATGGCTTTGTTGAGCGCCCTCTGGTTCTGTCTCAGCATCTGCTCAGGAGTCTTCTTTTTCCCAAATAACCACTCCATGATGTGTGCTTCTGAAACAGATAGATATGGGCAAATAATGTAGGGTGTTTGAAATGAGGCGATTGACGAAGGTTAAGTTTGATTTTGGTGGCTCACACGATTTTTATTCAAAACTCAATGGCATCAAGTGAATATAACGTACTTTAATTTTACGAAACAGACAATCACTTAAAACTGGAGTGAAATTGGATAAGGAGGGGGGCTGGGTGCACAAAATTCTCTCTTCCAGATTCAGGAAAACAAGAAAAATATGGTAACGGATCATCAAATGGAAAAACATAGGAAAGATATATAAGAAGGATGGTGAAATCAGTGACACATGACAGCGTTCAGTGACTTTACCAGACAAAGGGGGTTCTGAGCGTGTGATAACATCTACCTTCTTGGTTAACTGCCAAGCACAATCTTTTGTCTATTATAACAACAGGCATGCCAATTATCTACCAGGCTTATTACCGAACACGTGTGAATACTGTCAAACCCAGAGTGAGTTGGTACATTCGGAAAGAATAGATTATCGTAACTTCGGTTGCAGTTGGGCAATTTTGGCAATTCAAAACTAAACATGATCACCATTTGACGAGGATTTCAGAAATGCTATTGGTTTATGTTCAAATATGTTATAACTCAACTTTTATTTTTAGCAGCACAGCCCAGTCAGGCTAGATACGATCTTATTGAAGATTAGAGCACTAATCGAACAAAAGAGAGTTGGCCCTCCAACCATGAATGCCAGAATGGAGTTAATCAGTCGTGTAAGATATTGGATACAGGGGTAATCTTCCCAACTTGTTGTTGGGCTATAGAATCGAACAAGTTGGGAGCAACGGGAAAACGTCGTGACGAACCAAGGAAGGGGTGGAACGGGTGCAACCGGGGAAGAAAAATAGTTGGCAATTGGGATGGGGAGTGGGGGGATAGGAGGGGACGTGGGGGAATTCTTTTATACCTATACTAAGTATTTGGGCAAAGCTACATCATATGCCCCTCAACTAGCTCAATCCAGAAACACCTATCGGGTATCAAGGAACCCCTAAATTTGGCTAGTGATAATGGAGTAATGACAACTTATTACTTACCATTTAGCATAGCCAACCAGCTAGCTGCCATGAAAACTAACGTCAAAGTACATTCGGCTTTGCCCCAAGGTTACACTACAGTTGCAAAGCCAGAGAGCCACAGTAGCTGCATGAAGACTAGTGCCAAAATACAGCTAAGAAATATTGCGTGCTAAGCTCCACCAGACCTCAAAATTTCACACACATCTATTTGTCACCCCATCATGAAAATTATATCAACGTGTAAAGCTAATGACTGACGGGGTGCACATAAAAACTGTGAGTCAACCAACACGCATCTCTCCCGTTGCATCAATTTAAGTGAACATCATTTGCTTCCATAATTCTTCACCGCTTTGTAACCATGAAAGAAATGTCTATAGTCATTGTCTAAACATTACGCTCATGACATGCACACACGCTGTTTGGTAGTTTTGGTGACATCCTTCCAGAGATAAGGACAGCTTCACAGCAGCAAATTTTGCACTGAAATTTGGTATG